>SJYC01025161.1:0-90638 GCA_006408675.1 Madoqua kirkii | reverse complement strand
TCGGGGCCCTGTCGCGTCCCAGGTTTGCAGCTATTCGTCGAATGGAACAAGGCCTGTTTCCTTAATCAACAAAAGGGCAGGTTAACCTTAATTATCTCTGGAGTTTCTCCCAGCTCTCAGTTCCTGGGATCCTATTGAGATTAATGGTAAACAAGTCCTATAATATTTTAGTTTGCACCTGAAGCGCCTGCTTTTTCTGAGGCTCAGACTGCTGGGTGGGCTCCCCAAGGAATTTGGAGACTGTCTCTGACATTCAGATAAACCTCTGAATATTCGTTGAAAGGACTGAGGCTGAAGCTGAAGCTCCAATACTTTGGCCACCATCAGGGGTCCTGATGAGGTGCTCTCATCAGGGACAGACTGAGGGCAGGAGGAAAAGGGGGAGACAGAGGATGACATGGCTGGATGGCAGCACTGACTCGATGGACATGAGTTTGAGCAAACTCTGAGAGACAGTGAAGGACAGGGAAGCCTGGCGTGCTGCAGTCCACAGCGTCAGAAAGAGCTGGAGACGACTTAGCAATTGAACAACAGCAAATCTCGGCGTTCTTCTTAGATTTGACACAGATGAGTGTTTTGAGGTCAAGAACCACACCATTTCTTTATCCTGCCCCAAACTTTAATGGCTCCTACATCCCTTGTGTAAAGCTCAGTAAACCCTCACCTAGAAGTTCCTGTGCTTAGTGAGCTCTTCTGATGTCTAGCCCCAGTCTCGAGCATATGGATGGCCGGCAGACGGGCACAAAGATGGAGCCAGGCACTCAGAGCTGGCCGGGCTGTTTGGGCAAACACAACTTGACCTTGATTCACTCACAACTCGAAGAATCTTATCGCAGACCTTGTCCACATCCTTTCGAAGCCCCTTCCCTTTCCCTGTCTTTCATGTCACTCACACAGGCCACAGGGGCCATATGAGTGCTCTCTTGTTTTCAGCAACATCAGAAAAGAATAATAATAATAATAAAAATCACCTAGTCCACAACTGTTTTCACCCATCCACCTTTCCTCCAGCCAAGAGAGTTCTCCGTGCACCCTCTCAGATGCTTTTCCGGGGAACAAAGTGTTCCAGAAGCAGGTTTAGCAGCACCCAAGGACCCCACTGGTTGGCCCCTGGGGGAGGCGGACCCCCGGGGAGGAGGCAGCCACTGCTAGATGCTGAACATGGCTGCAGCCCCTGGCAGCTTCGGGGCACTCGTGAGAAATCGTCTCAGCATCCGCACTCACCCTATCATTTCAACAAGCACCCCGCAGGCTACACGTCTGCATGTCAAAGTGTGAGAGGCTCTGCTGTGCACAAGCGAAGCGGAGTCCTACTGGCTCTGGAGAATCAGACCTCCCGCTCAAAGGACCGACTTCCCTCCAGGTGCTGGTATTCCCGGGTAACTCGAGGGACACGAAAACACCTCAGCCCAGAACTCATCTTAGTTCTTTGCGGTTGCCATTGTTTAGTCGCTAAATCGTGTCCGACTCTTGGTGACCCCAAGGACTATAGCCGCCCAGGCTCCTCTGTCCATGGGATTCCCCAGGCAAGAATACTGGAGTGGGTTGCCATTTCCTTCTCGAGGGGATCTTCCTGACCCAGGGATTGAACTCAGGTCTCCTGCATTGGAACTTTACTACCAAGCCACTGGGGAAGCCCAGATCTTTCTCAGAGCTGGCCTGGCTATTCTCTTCTAAAAACAAAATGGCAAAACACAAAGGGTGGCTTTATGTTGTGGGGAGCGGCATTGAAAGCCCATGTGGAGTGAGAGAAAGGGTATCAGGACCCCACCTCCAATTAGGAAGTCCCGTCTGCATCTCTTGTCACTCCTACCGGGTGGCCGGTCACTTAGAGGAAGGGAAGTGACTGCCCTGCGTCACCCAGTTTATCTTTTACTGGAAACCCAAGCAGTAGGAGCTGTCCTTCTGGAAACAGCAGCAGATGGTTGATGGTTTGGTCTAACGTCCAAAGGGAGAGAGCAGGACCTCCCTGGTGGCCCAGTGGAAAAGAATCTGCCTGCCAACACAAGGGACACAGGTTCAACCCCTGGTCCGGAAAGATCCACCTGCTGCAGGGCAACCAAGCCTATTCACCACCGCTACTGAGCGCCTGCTCTGGAGCCGGTGAGCCACAGCTGCCGAGGCCTGTGTACCTAGAGCCCGTGCTCTGCATTAAGCAACACCACAGTGAGAAGCCTGGGCATCCCAACTTGCCACATCTACAGAAAAGTCCACGCAAAGCAATGAAGACCCGGCACGGCCAAAAATCAATCAATAAATCTTTAAAAAATGAAAAGAAGAAGAAGAAGAGGCAAGAGAGGAGAGAGCAGACGCCTGGGAGACAGAATAGCCAGTGTGAATCCCTGGACATCCAGTGGATGCCTCAGCTCTCTCTCCCCCTGCATGGGCGTGGTGAGATGGAGGAGGTGAGGCTCCAGCGATCCACTGGAGGGAAAACAAAACAACGGAGATGAAAAGCAGTGAGTGTCCCAGGGGCCCCCGCCCTCATCCACCTTCCTCCCAGGCCTGCGTGGTCTGACAAGGCAGCTCTCAGTGCCTGTCGCCAACGTCAGCTGGAGACGCTGAAAGTGCACGGATTCCTGCACTTTGGTTGAACAGGGAATTCCCGGAGGCAACAAACCTACAAATATCCCAAGAGGAGCTGCACCTGGGCCAGTGTGGATGGAGGTGGGGTGGGTGCACGGCAGAGGGACACGTGTGTGGAGTCCCTCCTGAGTCTTTCCAATTACCTGTCTCAGCTAAATCTGAAATGAGACAGGAAACACTTTCGACATCAGAAGAGCTCAATTTTAACTGAGTGAGAGTGGAAGCTCTTGGGGTTTGCAGGGTTAGTGATAATCACTGGCTCTCTTTCTGCCTCTGCACACACTGAAGGTAGGAGGTGGCTAGACTACATCAGTGTTCCTCTGAGCCCCTGGTAGGACCCCGCCTGGACCCCTGGTCCAGGTTCCGAGCATTCACCCCACGTCCCAGCACCAGACTAGGAATGTACACAGTTCTCCTCCACTCCAGAAGCAGCACACACTTTCAATCCTTTCTGAAGAGAAAATAACATCCAATTTAGAAATGTATTGATGCTTTAAAATGACAGAGAGAAAAGCAGTTCCCTTCCCACTTGCAAAAACTTTTTCTGTGTTTGCCTCCTGAGTTGGCGAAATGGGCAGAGTAGAAAGCAGAGAAAGACTTCTGTTAGAAAGGCAGAGCCTCCGGTGGAAACAGGAAATAAATTTGGGAATGTGGGTGAAAGAGAAAGATGGAAAAAGCCCCTTTGCTGAAGTCTGAGCATTTTAGAGTAAAACGAGGGAATGAAGGCAGCTGCCATGCTGTGTAAGAAGAAAATTTGTAAGGATAATATGAGGAAAGGGGATGTAAAGGCATTTTGCTGAGTCACATAAACAGAACTGTCCTTCAATACTCCTCTGCTTCCCGGGTGGCTCAGATGATAAAGAATCCGCCTGCAATGCAGGAGACCTGGGTTTGATCCCTGGATCAGGAAGATCTCCTGGAGAAGAAAATGGCTATGCATTCCAGTACACTTGCCTGGAGAATTCCATGGACAGAGGAGCCTGGCAGGCTACTGTCCATGAGTTCACAAAGAGTCGGAGACGACTGAGCAACTTTCACTCACTCACTCCTCTGCAAGATTTCAGGAGAGAAGAGGCATTTTCCATTCTTTTTTTTTTTTGAAAGATGTTGTACTGCTGTTTCTTTTATGACCAGTCTGAGAAGGACGTTTAAAACATCCCAGGTTTAATCCTATTAAAAGAACATCCCACCCTCTGTCTGCCTTTGCTGAACACCCTCCCACTCCACCTTCTTCAGATGACATCTGGATCAGTCTTTGCATGGTTTCAGGGCAAAGGGTTATAGTCAAGTTCTTTACTAGTTCTTAGGTATAGATCAGGGAAGTTCCATTGCTTCTAGATTTTAGGAAAGATGCTTTGATAAAAAGCAAGGCTGTGGGAGTAAGAAGTTCTGGAACTCTCCCTTGTCCCCACATGACCTCCCCGATGCTCAGGCTAATTTATGATGATCCTGGAAATTTCCATGGCCTAATTAAAAAAAGCATATCACCATGTAAATAGTTTCTAAGGACACCAAGTTGTCCCAAGGGCAATTTCCCTGGTTCTTTTCCAATTTCTGTGTTTGGAAACCTTCTTGGGTTGTGACTGAGTTGTCAGATTCCAAATGTATCTGAGGTCAGTCCTTGATTCTTTGTGCTAGTGGATAATCTCGAGAGTTGCTCGGTATACTTCTTACTGGTTTTTTGGAAGTAAAATTACGTGCAGTGAAATGCACAGATCTGATGTGTACGATTTTGATGAGTTTTGGCCATTAACCAAAAATGTCAGAAATGGAGATCTGATTGAAATAAAAAGGTGTTTATTTGAGGTTTGTTAGAAATACCCCAGAGAAGCCCTTGACCAAGGGGGAAAGGGCAAGGGTGGTGAGAACTGGGAGACTGGGACTGACACTATTGACACTCTGTATAAAACAGATGACTGATGAGAACCTACTGTATAACACAGGGAGCTCTACTCCATCCCCTGCGGTGACCTAAATGGGAAGGGAGTCCAAAAAATAGGGGATCTAAGTATATCTACGCCTGATTCATTATGTTGTACAATAGAAAATATTGTAGTGCAACTAGACGCCAATAAAAATTAAGAGAAGAAGGCTGTGGAGTGTCTCCCCACTCCACCCCCAACAATAAAACAAGGGAGGCTTATAAAGGGAAAACCCACAAGGTTACAGCTAGTGACATGGCTTGCTTACCAAGAATTAAGCTGGAGCTGGCAAGCATAAGGGTGCTTGTTGAGTACCAATCGGTTGACATCTGAAAAGGCTGCATGCACAGTTTCAAAGGGGGACCTTGAGACCATCAATTTGCAGCTGCTGGCAGATACTGCTTTGAAAACGGCTGGTGGTGTCCTTAAGTTCGGTGCAATTCAGAGAAAATTCATGTTCCTGGTGTCTGAGGGTAGGTCTTCCATGGCTCCTGACCTGCCTGAACTGTGATGAGTCCATTATAATTTCAATTTGTCATCAGGACAAAGATGTACACCCAAGGACCCATCATTTCCATCACCCCATCGACTCTTTGCAGTCAGTCCCGCCCACCACAACCCTGATTTAATTTCTTTCTGTATACTAGTTTGTCTTTTCTTAAACTTTATATAAGTGGAATAAACGTGTGTGTGTGTTGTTTTATCTTTTGTTCAACATAATGTTTTTGAGATTACTTAAAGCTACTATAAATGTTTAAGTGTTTTCATAGACAGAAGATTTCACTCCTCCTGGATAAATACCCAGGAGTGGGATGGTTGGATCGTAGGGCAGCTATGTCTAACTTCATTTTTAAAAACTTTCAATTTTCCAAAGTAACAGTGTTATTTTCATTTCCACCAGCAATGGCAGCAAGTTGCAGCTGCTCCCTGCCAACATTTGGTATTATCAGTCTTGTATCTATTTTACCCAGTCTAATGGACTCTTTTAACAGTGGCTTCTGATTTGCTTTTCCATGATGTCTAATGTTGTCTTGAGCACCTTTTCAAGTGATTACTGATAATCAGATATCTTCTTTGGAGAAGTGACTTGAACAGTCTTTGCCCACTTATTTATTGTATCCATCATTATGGTATCATACAGAGTAATTTCCCTAAAAATCACTCCCTAAAAACCCTCTGTGCTCTACATATTCATCTCTCCAGCCTCCCTGCTGCTGCTGATGCTAAATTGCTTCAGTCATGTCCAACTCTGTGTGACCCCATAGACGGCAGCCCACTAGGCTCCCCCATCCCTGGGATTCTCCAGGCAAGAATACTGGAGTGGGTTGCCATTTCCTTCTCCAATGCAGAAAAGTGAAAAGTTAAAGTGAAGTCACTCAGTCGTGTCTGACTCTTCGCGATCCCATGGACTGCAGCCCACCAGGCTCCTTGGTCCCTGGGATTTTCCAGGCAAGAGTACTGGAGTGGGGTGCCACTGCCTTCTCCGTAACCCTTGGCAACCATTGATTTTTTTTTCACTGCCTTCATAGTTTTTCCTTTTCTGGAATGCATTATAGTTAGAATCATACAATGTGTGGTCTTTTAAGATTTTCTTTCACTTAGTAATATGCATTAATGTTTCCTCTATGTCTTCTTCTGGCTTGATAGCTCATTTCTTTTTAGCTCTGAATAACATTCCATTGTCTGAATTTACCACAGTTTATGTGTCCACTCATTTACTGAGGGACATCTAAGATTGCTTTCTCTGGACTGAGGAAAAAGGAGCTGAACTAGCGTCTATTCTATGACTATTATGTGCTGGGTGCTCTGCAAGTTACCTTGATATGTTATTTCACATAATATTTAAAACAAATCAGTAAAATAATAATTATACAAATTTTACAGAAAAGGAAGCTTCATCTTAGATAAGTAACTACAATAAAACTGTGTGGCTAGTAAGCTGGTGGAGCTACAATTTAGAGACTCAGCTTCCTTCCCTTTCCACCACACTACATTTCTTGCCTTATTATGGTTATTACAATTACCAGAATTTAATTATGTGATGGGAATCCCAGGTGGCGCTAATGGTAAAGAACCCGCCTGCCAATGCAGGAGATGATAAGAGACTCGGGTGCGATCCCTGGGTCGGGAAGATCCCCTGGAGCAGGGCATGGCAACCCACTCCAGTATTCTTGCCTGGAGAATTCCATGGACAGAGGAGCCTGGTGGGCTACAGTCCATGGGGTCGCAAAGAGTCAGAGACGATTGAAGCGACTCAGCATGTACTTTACGTTACAGGTTCCTCTGCAACTGCTGGCCCACTCGGCCACTCAAATTGCTGTTGTTTAGTCCCTTCTGGGTTAGAGGTAGGGCAAGCTGTTCACATTCTCCTCATCCTCTTGGGGGTTTCAGGAGGGTCCTGCATACTGGATGGGGATAGGGGATGGTGTCCAGGTCGGTGAGTGGCTGGGCAGAGCATGAAGCTCAGAGAAGCTCCGCTCCACGCCGAGTGACTGACTCACAACTGGCAGACGGGCCTCTGCCGGCCTCGGGTGCAGCCACCTGCCCAGAGCCGATGCCCTTCTCCTGGGTGGCGAGGCCAGCTGCAGGCAGCCCTGGCCGCCTCACTTTCTCCCATTTCCTGTGCCGTCCTGTCCACCTCCTCCACACAGCCTATGAGTTTTTCCTGAAAAATCTCATCTCTTGAAGCAGGGCAAGGTGTCTAGAGACACACAGTGGAATCCTTGTTCTGATAAGACCAGCATGTTTCCCTCCCCTTAATAGTTGGGTGTTCGGCCACTTTTTCATTTATCTTTAGTGGGAAACCAGTGACGGTTTTTTGGGCCAAAGAAGGGTCAAGTTTCGTGGTGTGAGAAGAAATTTGGTAAACTCAGAGGTGGGCAGATGGGTGAGAAACACATTTTCTACTCACCACATACTGAGTGAACACTTAACAGATATTTCTCTCCAAGAAACGATTTCTCAACAGATACACTTCATCCTTCAGTTAAATCGGTGTGGCTGTCCCCGCGGCCTGCCTTTCCTCATGTTAGTGAAGTGCAAGTCACTCAGTCGTGTGCGACTGTTTGTAACCCCATGGACTATACCCTGGACTTCTCTAGGCCAGGATACTGGAGTGTGGGTAGCCTTTCCCTTCTCCAGGGGATCTTCCCCACCCCAGGATCGAACGCAGGTCTCTCTCATTGCAGGCGGATTCTTTACCAGCTGAGCCACCAGGGAAGTGAGAGGGTAACAGGCAGGAAGGCCAGGGGTCTCCAAACGGAGGAAATAGCCGGCAAGTGTCAGACATTTTACCTCTCTTAAGCGGCAGGAGGAAACAAACTAGAGATATTTTCTCCTTCTCTATACAAATTTAAAAAGAGGTTTCTCTTAAAATTCTGTGACGCTATAATGACACCTAGTTTCACTTGAAGTTAACCATTGCCTTTTTCTTATGGAAATGTTTATCTTAAGCTATGCTAATGTACTGTGCATTTACCCCAAACTCTGTCTTCAAGTCGGTTCCGCCTTTTGGGCCCAGAACCTACTTGATAAACCAGTATGTCATACTCCGATAATGTTCCTCTAATCTATGTAAATGAAACTATTTATATGGTGATCTGCCCTTTCTCAATATTCAAGTTAATCATTTTATGGCCCAAGATAAACCATTTAGAGCTAAGGTTATCCTAAAATACATCTTATGGGTGAGGGGCCTGGTGCCATTCTAAGTTTTGAGACATTCCTTTCTTTCCATAACAGACTGCTGGTGACTATATAACATCTAGCTAAAGACTAGCAGGCGGGTACTCTTTCTACCCCCTTCTGATGCCTATGTCAGAAGCTTTCTCTATCTCCTTGATACTTTAGTAAAACTTTATTACACAAAAGCTCTGAGCGATTCAAGCCTCGTCTCTGGCCCCGGATTGAATTCTTCTCCTCCGGGGGCCAAGAATCCCGGCGTCGTGATTCAACAACAACCTTTCAGAAGCCCTTCCTCATGTTCCTCGTATAGAAACTATGCTTGCTTGGCGGGAGCCGTCAGAATAAAACCCCAGCTGTTTCTGTTCATTTAGTTTGAAAGACACTGTAGCTTGGAGAAAAACTTGGCTGAAGTTAAATTTTGAACCATCTCTGATCTAAAGATTCCTACAGAACCTTCAACAGCCTGAGTTTCTTTCCAGGGAAAAGTGGGGTACATGCCAACCCCGTAAATCAAGGGAAGAAAAGTGGGATTCGATCGTTTTGATGGTTGACTGTGCCCGTTTGGAAGCTCCTGAGTTACTAAGCTGCCTTTTTGTCTTGGCAGAGGCTTGTCATGATGACCCTCCGCGTCTCAGAAACGCCGTGTTCAAGGTCCTCAGGTACGAGGTGGGCACCATGATAAACTGCGACTGCAAGACGGGCTTCCGCAGAGTGTCGGCCGTCATGCGCTGCGTGGGGGACTCCAGCCGCTCTGCCTGGGACAACAGATGCTTCTGCAACAGCACCTGTAAGAGTTTCCACTGGTAACCCCGAGGGAAGGAGAGAAACTGCAGCAAACAAGGAGGCAGGGCTGCAGCTTTCCTTGGGGGCGGGGGGGGGGGGGGTGGGGATAGAATTCCTTTACAATGTTAGTTTCTGCTGGATAAGGAAGTGAATCAGCTACAAGTAGACACCTGTCCCCTCCCTGCTGAGTCTCCCTTCACCCTCATCCTACCCCTCCAGGTCACACGGGGCACTGAGCTGAGCACCCTGTGCTGGACAGCAGCTCCCCACTAGTTGTTCCACACACACGAGTGGATATATGTCAAAGCTGCCCTCTCAGTTCGCCCCACCTGCCCCTTCCCCTGCTGTGTCCACATGCCCATTCCCTGCATCTGCGTCTCTATTCCTGCCCTGCAAACAGGTTCATCTGTACCGCTTTTCCATGACTCAGAAAGACACATGCACCTCAGTGTTTACAGCAGCACTATGTCCAATAGCCAGGACATGGAAGCAACCTAAACGTCCGTTCACAGAGGAATGAATAAAGAAGATGGGCTACATATATACGATGGAATATTACTCAGCCATAAAAAGGGGTGAAATTGGGTCACTTGTAGAGATTTGGGTGGACCTAGAATCTGCCACACCAAGCCCTCAAGGAAACCACACTTTAAGAGGGCGTGGGGGGCAGACATTACATTAATAATTACTAAACAGCTGAAAATAAATGTAGTTCATAATGATGTGGACATAGCGCGTGCAACTGAGCTGTTCTCCATAGCAGCTGCACCAATGCCATTCTTCAGCTCAGTTCAGTCGCTCAGTCGTGTCCAACTCCTGGCAACTCCATGGTCTGCAGCCGCCAGGCTTCCCTGTCCTTTCCCAGCTCCCAGAGCCTACTCAAACTCATGTCCACCACGTTAGTGAGGCCAGCCAACCGCTTCATCCTCTGTCGTCCCCTTCTCGTCCTGCCTTCAGTCTTTCCCAGCATCAGGGTCTTTTTTTAAAGAGTCAGCTCTTTACATCAGGTGGCCAAAGTATTGGAGTTTCAGCTCTAGCAGCAGTCTTTCCAATGAACACCCAGGACTGATTTTCTTGAAGATTGACTGGTTGGATCTCCTTGCAGTCCAAGGGACTCTCAAGAGTCTTCTCCAACACCACACTTCAAAAGCATCAATTTTTCGGTCCTCAGCTTTCTTCACAGTCCAACTCTCACATCCATACATGACTACTGGAAAAAACATAACTTTGATTAGACGGACCTTTGTTAGTAAACTAATGTCTCTGCTTTTGAATATGCTGTCTAGCTTGGTCATAGCTTTTCTTCCAAGGAGCAAGCGTCTTTTACTTTCATGGCTGCAATCACCATCTGCAGTGATCTTGGAGCCTGAAAAAATAAAGTCTGACATTGTTTCCATTGTTGCCCCATCTATTTGCCATTGATGCAACCAGATGCCATGATCTTAGTTTTCTGAATATTGAGCTTTAAGCCATTTTTTTCACTCTCTTCTTTCATTTTCATCACTAGGCTCTTTAGTTCTTCACTTTCTGCCATAAGGGTGGTGTCATCTGCATATCTGAGGTTACTGATATTTCTCCCAGCAATCTTGATTCCAGCTTGTGCTTCATCCAGCCCAGCATTTCTCATAATGTACTCTGCATATAACTTAAATAAGCAGGGTGACAATATACAGTCTTGACGTACTCTTTTCCCAGTTTGGAACCAGTCCATTATTCCATGTCTTGTTCTAACTGTTGCTTCTTGACCTGCGTACAGGTTTCTCAGGAGGCAGATAAGGTGGTCTGGTATTTCCATCTCTTTAAGAATTGTCCGGTTTGTTGTGATCCACACAGTCAAAGATTTTAGAGTAGTCAATAAAGCAGAAGTAGATGTTTGTCTGGAATTCTCTTGTTTTTTCTATGATCCAACAATCATAGGATGTTGGTAATTTGATCTCCGGTTCCTCTGCCTTTTCTAAATCCAGCTTGAACATCTGGAAGTTCTTAGCTCATGCACTGTTGAAGCCTAGCTTGGAGAATTTTGAGCATTACTTTGCTAACGTGTGAAATGAATGCAATTGTGTGGTAGTTTAAACATTCTTTGGCATTGCTTTTCTTTGGGATTGGAATGAAAGCTGACCTTTTCCAGTCTTGTGTCCACTGCTGAGTTTTCCAAATTTGCTGGCATATGGAGTGCAGCACTTTAGCAGCAGCATCTTTTAGGATTTGAAGTAGTTCAGGTGGAATTCCATCACCTTCACTAGCTTTGTTCATAGTGATGCTTCCTAAGGCCCACTTGACTTCACATTCCAGGGTGTCTGTTCTAGTTGAGTGATCACATCATCATGGTTGTCTGGATCATGAAGATCTTTTCTGTATAGTTCATCCGTGTATTTTCTTGCCACCTCTTCTTAATATTTTCTGCTTTTGTTAGGTCCATACTGTTTCTGTCCTTTGTTGTACTCATCTTTGCATGCAAAGTTCCCTTGGTATCTCTCATTTTCTTGAAGAGATCTCTAGTCTTTCCCATTCTATTGTTTTCCTCTATTTATTTGCATTGATCACTGAGGAAGGCTTTCTTATCTCTCCCTGCTATTCTTTGGAACTCTGCATTCACATGGGTATATCTTTCCTTTTCTCCCTTCCTTTCATTTCTCTTCACAGCTATTTGTAAAGCCTCCTCAGGCAACCATTTTGCCTTTTCGCATTTCTTCTTCTTGGAGATGGTTTTGATAACTGCCTCCTGTACAGTGTCACAAACCTCCATCCATAGTTCTTCAGGCACTCTGCCTATGAGATTTAATCCCTTGAATCTATTTCTCACTTCCACTGTATAATCATAGAAAGTGAAGTCTCTGGGTCCTTTCCGACTCTTTGTGACCCCATGGACTGTAGCCTACCACAGTCCTGTGTCCATGGGATTTTCCAGGCAAGAGTACTGGAGTGGGTTGCTATTTCCTTCTCCAGAGGATCTTCCCGACCCAGGGATTGAACCTGGGTTTCCCACATTGTAGGCAGATGCTTTACCCTCTGAGCCACTAGGGAAGTGGGATTTGATTTAGGTCATACTTGAATGGTCTAGTGGTTTTCCTAGTTTCCTCGATTTAAGTCTCAATTTTGCAATAAGGAGTTCATGATCTGAGCCACAATCAGCCTCTGGTCTTGTTTTTGGTGACAGAATAGAGCTTCTCCATCATCACCTGCAAAGAATAGAATCAATCTGATTTTGGTATTGACCATCTGGTGATGTCCCCGTGTAGAGTCATCTCTTGTGTTGTTGGGAGAGGGTGTTTACTATGACCAGTGTGTTCTCTTGGCACAACTCTGTTCACCTTTGCCCTGCTTTATTTTGTACTCCAAGGCCAAACTTGCCAAACTTACTCCAGGTATCTTTTGACTTCCTACTTTTGCATTCCAGTCCACTATGATGAAAAGGACATCTTTTTTTGGTGTTAGTTCTAGAAGATCTTGTAGGTCATCATAGAACCGTTCAATATCAGCTTCTTCAGCATTAGTGGTTAGGGCATAGACTTGGATTGCTGTGATATTTAATGGTTTGCCTTGGAAGCAGAGACCATTCTGTCTTTTCTGAGACTGCACACATTGCCATTCTTTAGGATGCCCTCTGACTCTTAAACGACCTGCCTTCAGGAGGCCGGAGTGGCTGAGATCGCTCCTCTTCCTGCCACACTCACCTCCATGCATGGCATTGACAGGCTGATGGCCAGAACGGGGTCCCGTTTGGGGAGACACACAGGCACAAACCATTCAGCCAGAAAAGCTTGGGTCCTTCAGAAACACACTGTAGGCTGCTATCATCACGTACAGGAAGCCTGCCTGGCGGACTGGTGCTCTGCTGCCCGTGAACAGGCCCTCTGAGAGCCCCCTGAGGACAGGGTGTGTGGGGCTCATTTTTATAACCTCAGCATCCCCCAATATTGCCCGGCATGTCACAGGCCCTAGAAAGATGTTCTTTCTGAGGGCTTTCTCTTTTAAACACTTGTGAAGTTATATTCTTTTAAACATTTGTGAAGTTATATTCTTCATTCCCTCCATACTCTCTAGCCCCTTCTAAGAACCCAGTAAAACAAGCTACTCCTGGATCCGAAGAACAGAGGGAGAGAAAACCCACAGATGCACAGAGCCAAACGCAGCCTCCGGAGCAAGCTGACCTTCCAGGTAGGAGCAGACCTGCTCTCTCACAGACACGCTCAGTGCGTGCCTGAGGAGGAGAGTCCGGCCTGTGGTCCTCTCTCCCGAGGACGCCCTGGGGACCAGCGCCGGCGGCTCGGTGGCGGCAGGCTGTCTGCTCAGCACCTCGAGCCCCTCTTACAGCAGCCAGCCTGGGCTCTGTGCATCCTCCAGGCTTGGGAAGTGGCCCAAGAGGGCTCAGTTCAGTCCAACTCAACTCACTTCCATTCAAATAGCATTTGGGGGGCTAACTGCCCCAAGCACAGCGGCCAGAGAATAGCAATCTGAGTCGCCGGTACTCCTTGGCCTCAAAAGATGCTCTGTGTTTCCCTTAAGGAAGAGACACCGAACTGTGAGCCAAGTAACTGACTTCCAGACTTCTCTATTTCCAACAGGACAGGGTTCTGAGGTGGGTGGGATCACACTGGCTTCTTGAAGCTGCGAACAGAACTTGAGCTAACGGGCTGGACGAGCCAGTGCTTTGTCACCCAGCTGCTGCCCCGACTTCCCAAAATTAATACGGTGGGAGTCAGCCTTGACATCAGGAAGAAAGGAGCCCGTTAGGGAAACCTGAGCTTTAGGGGGCCCAGCTGACCTTTCAATACCCCGTGCCCCTACGCTGATTGTACAGCCTTACAAAGAACTTTACGACTTGGTATATAATCTCATTCCGACCTCAGAACCCAGTGAGTCAGGGAGCAGGAAATAGTCCTTCAATTTACTGATGGAATTGAGATGCGGAGACAATTAAAGACATGGCACAGCTCACAAAATGGGACTGAAATAAGGCCTCGGGTCTCCTGAATGAGACCAGGGGTCTTGGTACGATTGTTTAAGCTGCTTTGAATCTATTTTCAGCTTTTATTAATTAACAAAAAATAAAAAGACAACAACTATCTGGGGAACCTGCTGCAATACGCTGTTTCCTCTCCTTGTCACTGTGACTTTGTTCTGAAGTGAGCATTCAGAACACATTAGTTGTTTTCCTCTCCTTGCCTCCCATATTCCACAATTACTGAAAGATTTCTTAAGAGGTCAATGTTTACTCTCTCAAGAGATAACCAGCTGCTCTGGCTAAGGGATGCTGCGCAGACTGTCTTAATTTGGAGATTTTCACTTGAAAGAAGCAAAACTAATTCCAACGGGTCTGGACGGTTATGAATTTTACTGACTGGAAAGGCAATTTGATTCTGAGACTTAAACACACGTTCCAGGATGGATTGCAAGATGCTGTACTGAGCAGACCCCTCAGGATGGGACCGCTAGGCCCCCTGCTACAAAGGGCCATGGAGGGCAGTGGGAGGGGTTATGTTGGATCCTTGGGGCTGTGGAAGGTCAAGCATACACACAGCTTCACAGTTCTGGGCTTAGAAGGATCTGTGGTCCCATGTGTCCAGATTTGGGGGGCAAGGGATTAAATCAGGACAGGACATGATCTATGGGGTTAAAGGTCAGCCAGGCTTTGGTTTTAGTTGGATGAGGGGAAAGTTACTGGACATGGGAATTTTCAGAGGCCTTAAAAGGGCAAGCTTCAGGCATGGCTTGATCAGGGACCAGGCTCCATTTCTCTAAGATCACCTTGGTGCTTCCCTCCTCCCAGCTTTGGATTTGTCCCAAGTACTTCTCCATGGCTCCAAGACAACCACTTGAGGATGTGCTTCCTCACTCAGCAGTCAAGATCTAGGTGGTCTCCACGTCTCCTCGGCCCAGACTGGCTGGAGCCTGCCCTTAACCCTTAGCTGAAACCACTGTTCGTACCGCACGTCTGTCCACTTAGCCAGTCTCTCCCTGTCAGCAGAAGCCCATTTCTCTGCATCCCCAGAGTGAGCTCCTGCATCTCGACTGGCATGCTCCCCACGTTTTCCCTGCAGAGGCTCCCCTCCCTGATCCACTGTCTGCTCACTGCAGGGGAGGGGGACTGGGTCTTCACCCCTTTCACAAAGTGCCTAGCAAAGGCCCTAACAAATAGATGTTACCAATACTTATTGGAAGAAAACAGAGGAGGGGTGGAGGAGGGGGCCAAAGAAAAGAAGGTGGTCTGGTCTCTAGGAAGAAGCAGCGTGGACTCACAGCATCTCCTCAACTTGCCTCTGGAATTCCCTTCCCCTCGTCCAGGTCACTGCGAGGAACCACCACCATGGGAACATGAACTTGAACCTTTAAAGAGAGTCTATCATTTCACGCTGGGGCAGACGGTTCATTACCAGTGCGCCCAGGGATTCAGGGCCCTACAGACCGGTCTTGCTGAAAGCACCTGCACGATGATCAACGGGGAGATGAGGTGGACCAGGCCCAGGCTCAAGTGCATAAGTGAAGGGGCGAACGGTCAGGCTCCAGGTACAGAGGTGCCCCAGCCCAGGCCCACCGCCTGGCGGCTTCCCTGAGACGGGCCCGGCTGGGCTCCCTGACACACCAGCCATGTGGTCCTGGGCGAGTCGCTTCCTCTCCTGGGGCCTCGGTTTGTTCTCACTCTAGAAAACAGATAAGATGAATTGGAAGGTCTCCACGCCCTGGGGTCCCCCATTTCCTGATAGGGATAAAGAACAGGATCTGAAAGAGGAAGACAGGCATCTTCTGGAGGCTCCCCACCCCACACAGTGCTGCTCCCATTTCTAGCTGATCCTGAAATTCCCTCTCTGCCTCTAAGCTACCAAGACTTCCTTATTCCAAAGGGGAAGTCCGCCTGCCCTGCATACGCCTCCAACTTGCTGATGCGTAATGTAAATCCATTCTCCTTCTGTACCAGGAGACAGCCACCCCCCTTCTTATGTGAGTCCCACCTGAGCTTTGCCAAAGTGCAGACGTGCAGGGCAGGGACTTTTCAAGCACAGACACACATGCACACGGACAAGCCACCCACGTTGAGTTCTTCTGCTCCTTTCTCCTGAAATCCTATTACCATTTCTACAATCAAAAGGCCCCCCACTGGGCCCTAACTGTCAGTGGTTTCTTTGCTCGCCCCCATTGCCCAGGCCCCACACCTCCCTCTTGGATCTTCTGGGGGCGGTGCTGTGTTTCTTTCCCATAGCCCGTCCCCTCGTGAATCACGCTGCCCACCAGGCGTGTCCACGAGCAATGGGGAATCTGTCACAGAGAAAAGCTCTCCTTTTGTGCCTTTCTACTTTAATAGGCTTCCCATGTGGCCCTAGTGGTAAAGAACCCACCTGCCAATGCAGGAGACATAAGAGGTTCGATCCCTGCATTGGGAAGATCCCTGGAGAAGGAAATGGCAACCCACTCCAGAATTCTTCCCTGGAGAATCACATGGACAGAGGAGCCTGATGGGCCACAGTCCATAGGGTCGCAAAGAGTCCGACGCGACTGAAGCGACTTAGCACGCACGCACTTTGCTTAATGGTTGATGGAATTTGTATTACAGTGACCAATTCCAAGCTGCAGATGGCAACCAGAGCTCAGTAGGAAGTCAGGGGAGAAAGCTGCTCAGAGTTCCAAGAAGAGCCGGAGTCAGGGTCACAGGTCCCTCCCTCCCGCTCTGCTGGGGTCACTGAGCCACTTCACTGTGACCCTGATGGGGACCGCAGAGCCCAGACACACCTAAGCTACCATGTCTGGGGTCAGCAGAGGAGGCGGAGGGGGTGGGTGGGAGACCCCAGACCCCCACTCCTCACCTCTGCCCCACAAGCATCCTCTTCTCTCCTCCAGATGAAGCAGAGCCCCAGGAGAGCACGGAAGCTCCCCCTGGGAGTGGAACTTTCTCAACAACCAGGAAGGCAGGGACCACAGGTACGGCTGGCATTCTTGGAAAGGAGAATCACATGGACAGAGGAGCCTGATGGGCCACAGTCCATAGGGTCGCAAAGAGTCCGACGCGACTGAAGCGACTTAGCACGCACGCACTTTGCTTAATGGTTGATGGAATTTGTATTACAGTGACCCAATTCCAAGCTGCAGATGGCAACCAGAGCTCAGTAGGAAGTCAGGGGAGAAAGCTGCTCAGAGTTCCAAGAAGAGCCGGAGTCAGGGTCACAGGTCCCTCCCTCCCGCTCTGCTGGGGTCACTGAGCCACTTCACTGTGACCCTGATGGGGACCGCAGAGCCCAGACACACCTAAGCTACCATGTCTGGGGTCAGCAGAGGAGGCGGAGGGGGTGGGTGGGAGACCCCAGACCCCCACTCCTCACCTCTGCCCCACAAGCATCCTCTTCTCTCCTCCAGATGAAGCAGAGCCCCAGGAGAGCACGGAAGCTCCCCCTGGGAGTGGAACTTTCTCAACAACCAGGAAGGCAGGGACCACAGGTACGGCTGGCATTCTTGGAATATAAAAGCTTGGCTATTAAACTGTGGGCAGGAGAGGGAAGAGCTGGCCTGGGAGCTGCCCCCTGGTGCTGGAGACGGTCCACATCCGCACACGACCTCCCAGGCCTCAAACACGGCCAGTGTCGCCAGTGACACAGGACACGCAAGTTGGAGGGCAGCAGTTACAGGCAGAAGAGCGAGATGTTCAGAAGTCAGCCAGGGCTCCCCTGGCCTCTCGCAGGTCTCCAGCGGCCTCTGAGACCCCCGCCTCCAGAAGCCTGGACTCTCGCAGCCCCAGGCAGCCCCACAGCCAGCATCCACAAGCTTCTCCCCTTCTCTTGCAGATTTCCAGAAGCCCACAGACGTGGTTGTGACGCTGGATACGTTCATATTTACCACCGAGTACCAGATCGCAGGTGGGTAGCGACCCAGTGGAAGCCTACACGTTTGCTTAATGGTGGGTTGTGAGCTGCTGGGTGAGTTAGTCTAAATGAACTCTTTACACTGTATGATGTGTATAAAACTCAAAGACAGATCCATAGCATAATGTGACCCAGCCTCAACCCGGGCCTCCCGACCAGCTCCCAGAGGACCAACCAACACCCAGCACCTGGATGTGAGTGGAGGGAGGTGGCGTGCCCAGCGCAGGAGAGGAAAAACACACCAAGACCGCTCCAGCTGCCTTCTGGTGGGAGCCAGAAACAGGCTGTGGGTGGTGGGGAGCCCAAAACACCAAAACGGAGCTCTTAGAGTAGAAAACTGGTGACCAGGGCCTGGGGGTGAGGCAACGAGAACACAGGTGACAAAGGGCAGGGACTTGGTCAGCAGAGGAGTCGGTCTGGGGACGGTCAGGATGCTGCATTGTGGACTTGAAAGTTGCTAATGGTAAATCTTCAATGTTCTTGGCACAGAAAAGAAATAGTAATTACAATAGATTTTGCAGTAAAGTGCATACCTTAAAATTACAGCCTGTTACAGGTCAATTATATCTTAGGGGCGGATGGAGGGAGAAAAACAGGCTTTGAGGCACGTCTGAGACCCATAGACAGACGGATGGATGGATAACCGCCAGCTCCAGGGCAAAGGAAGGAGTGTGTGGGAAACAGACACTTTCGGGAGGCGCCAAGTGTTTATCACTTACCGTTATACTCATCTTGATGTTTCAACATTTCTTTCACGCCCTGCGGGCCTCACTCAAGGTCTCTTTAACTAAGGCTGGGCCTCTGACCCTCTCTGAAGAGGGTGCCTGTCAGCTGCTCCCGAGAAGCAGGGGAGCCCCCCTGGGAAAGGCTGGGTCCATACCCGCAGATCCTGGTCCTGCAGCCTCCAGGGAAGCCTGCGCAGGAGGGAGCTGCGTTCTGAGAAGGGGCTTCGGAGACGCCCGGCTCACCTCCCCGGAAGCACTGAGCGGGGTGTGGAGGGCTGGGGGGCCGCCTCGCGGGAAGGGGCTCTCTCAGCCCCGGGCGCCTCCCTGACCTGCCTCTCTGCCCGCAGTGGCCGGCTGCATCCTCCTGCTCTCCAGCGTCCTCCTCCTGAGCTGCCTCACCTGGCAGCGGAGATGGTGAGTAGTTGCGAAACAAAGGACTGCCTGACGCTGTGTGAGTCCCCCAGATGCCCAGAACTGCAGTCTCCGGGAGCCGGGAGCAGACACCGCAGCCTGACCCAGAGAGCTGTTCCAAGCGATAGTCACTCAGTCGCCTTCCACTCTTTGCGACCCCATGGACTGCAGCCCGCCAGGCTCCTCTGTCCCTGGGATTCTCCAGGCAAGAATACTGGAGTGGGTTGCCATTCCCTACTTCAGGGGATCTTTCTGACCCAGGGATCAGACCCGGGTCTCCTGCATTTCAGCCAGATTCTTTACCAACTAAGCCACCAAAAGCCTTCCTAAAATCCAGTGTCATCTGAGAGCGCCCTCTTGTGGCCAAATGATATACTACTTTTTTTTTTTTAAGCAATGGCTAGCATTCAGGGTCACACAGAGTTGGACGCCGCTGAAGTGACTTAGCAGCAGCAGCATTCAGAAAAATAAGATCGTGGCAGCCGGTCCCATCACTTCATGGCAAATAGATGGGGAAACAATGCAAACAGTGACAGACTTTATTTGGGGGGCTCCAAAATCACTGCAGATGGTGACTGCAGCCATGAAAATAAAAGACACTTGCTCCTTGGAAGGAAAGCTATGACCAAACTAGGCAGCACATTAAAAAGCAGAGACATTACTTTGCCAACAAAAGTCTGTCTAGTCAAGGCTGTGGTTTTTCCAGTAGTCATGTATGGATGTGAGAGCTGGACCATGTATGGATGTGAGAGCTGGACCATAAAGAAAGCTGAGCACGGAAGAGCTGATGATTTTGAACTGTGTTGTTAGACTTTTGAGAGTCCCTTGTACTGCAAGGAGATCCAACTCGTCAATCCAAAGGAAATCAATCCTGAATATTCATTGTAAGGACTGACGCTGAAGCTGAAACTCAAATACCTTAGCCACCTGATGCAAAGAACTGACTCATTTGAAAAGACCCTGATGCTGGGAAAGATTGAAGGTGGGAGGAGAAGGGGACAACAGAGGATGAGATGGTTGGATGGCATCACCGAGGCAATAGACACAAGTTTGAGTAGGCTCTGGGAGTTGGTGAGGGACAGGGAAGCCTGGTGTGGTGCAGTCCATGGGGTTGCAAAGAATCGGACACAGTTGAGCTACTGAACTGAACTAGGAGCTAGTGATGAGATGAAGGTGGCTTACAAAGGCTCCTGGAAGCCAAAAGTTAGGTGTTCTGGAGTTTGGCAATCTGCTTTTAAGTTTAGTCATTATTAAAAACTAAAGTATTAAGCTTACAATTAAGTAAGTTAAGTAGTACAAAGACAATATTCAAAATTAATCACTTTATAATTATTTTATTGCATTTGACTACTTTATTCTCAGGGGTGTTTGCATCTGTGTACCTGTATTGGGGAAACACTGCCTAGATGATGACTTTACACTGTGCCTCTCTCCCCAGCTCTGTATCAAGGACATATTGACACTGGGTGTTGTGGGGTTTTTACACCATGGAGGTGAGCAGACTGTTTCCGAGAACTGGTTGTTAAGCACTTGCCTGCATGCCAGTTCCTTTAGCCTCATCCCATGGGAGTTCTTAGCCAGGTAGGAGGTAACTAGATGCTGCTGAGAGCTGTCTGACAGGGTTGTCACTAGCCACATGCGGATACTTCAGCTTAAACTTAAATAAATTAAATATGATTAAAAGTTCAGTCTACACGTGGCAGTAGCCACATTTCAGGTGTTTGATAGCCACATGTGGCCACCTTGTTGGACACAGATACGACACACTGCCATCTTCACAGAAAGTTCTTACAGCACAGTGCTGGCTAGAAACTAAAAGTTTTCAATTCAGGAAATCCCCTGGCACAGCCAGCTGTGCTATTAATTTTCCTTTTCTGCAGCTATTGTCTTCTACTCCCCAAAAGTTTTATAGAACCGCTCCTGTATAGATGTGGGTCAAAGGGCACACATTTGCAGTTAGGAGATGGCCAAGTTCTGGGGAATCTGACGCAGCAGCTTAGGTGACTACAGGCAACAGCAGTGTATCTATGCACTTAGAGTTGCTAAGAAACTAGCTCTGAATATTCTCACCACCAAAAAAGAAATGACAACCACGCGATGTGAGGGAAGTGTTAGCTTAACGGCAAGGTTATTAAGTCACAACACATAATTGCATCAAATCAACACACTACACCTTAAAATCCACAGTGTTCATTGCCAAATACCTTTTGATTTTAAAAGGACTCAGAGACTCTCTCCTGTGTACCAGGCACTTGGTAGGGGCCTCAGGATGATTAAGAAGGGCCCCTGCTCTCAGGAGCTTATAGACCAGTCAAGGAGAAGGGAAAATAACAGAGAGAGACTTGAAATGCAATTTGGAAACCCTAAGACTGAGGTGTTATGGAGAATGAAGAGAGAAATGGCACACGTCATCCTACACAGGGGCGCCCAACAGGCTTTCGGAGCCAATGCCGGCAGACAGGTGAAGAACAGCAGGAGCAGCTGCAAGGCAGAGGGACAGGAGGGGAAGGGAAGCGTCCTACAGGGCAGGAGACTGTCTGCAAGGGTCTGAGGAGTACAGTGCATGGGGCAGTGGTCGCAGCTTCCCGACGTGTGATGGCCAGAGGCCACATTCTGGAAGATCAGGCCAGACTGGGGAGCTCAGCCCCACCCTGAGGGTGGCAGCAGCCACAGAAGCTGGCGTGTGCCATAAATGGTAGCGTCAGCCTTTGAATGGTCCGGCCACCAGAAAGGCTGGATTGAGGGTGGTAATAGTGGTGGTAGTTTGATATGTTACTCTGGAATAAATCCACCCAGGGGACGAGGAGAGCATGGACCGGGTCAGGAGCATCAGTTAAACCAGAGGGAAAGAATGGAGATACACAGAAAGGAGTCAGGTCAGCAGAGTCTGGTGGCTGATCGGAAGTGAGTGTGAAGGAGGAGGGTTGATTCGAGATGATGCAGGTACCCACTCCCCAGCGACTGTCATCACCGCCCACAGGACAAGGTGCAAAGTGAGGATGTGCACCCTGTGAGGAGCAGCCCCTGAGCACAGCCTATCTCTCAGCCCCTCCCCAAGACCCACCAGCTCCCCCACCTGTAACCGGCCAGACCTCGGGCTTGTCTTCAGCCCTGCAGGCTGCACAATGCCTGGGTCATGTCCCCGTGAGCTGCCGGGGCTTCAGTCCCACGGGGCTGCCGGTCTTGACCTCTAGAGGGATGATCAGTGGGATGGTCAGGGTATCCTGAGGTGGGGCTTTTGTGGGATGCTCAGCCCACAGCCGTTTAGTGAGATCATATTGGTTTTGGTGCAGCATTCTCCCATGACGATGCCTTGTATCACCACAGGAAGAAGAACAGAAGGACAATCTAGAAAACTAAGGGCCAGAAGAAGTCAAGAACAGCCCTCAGATGTCATAGACCACAATCGAAATCAAAGAAGCTAAACACACATCCACGAGGCGTCTCCTGATCCGGTGGGCTCGGAAAAGCTCTGAAGTCACGTAACAGAACACCGGGCAACTACAACCCCATCACGAAGCCAGCTCTGGAGTATCAACCCTTGAGGTTGACCCGTGTCTAGGCAGCAAGTCCAAGGTCGCTGGAGGGACAGGGAGAGGCAACTAGAACTCTTGCTCCTGTTTTCATGTATATGTGTTCACTAGACCACAAGTAGCATGGAGCTTTCTTCACACCATGTAGAGTATAAAGAAGAGTAGTTTCATGCTAAGACATCCCAAATTCCCAGGTTAGAAATCCCAAGGAAAGCCCTAGCACTGATGTAAATAGACACACATGCTCTCTGCCCAGGTGAGTGGGCTTTGTCCCTGGATCCACATAAGTCCTTTCCAAGCCTCTGGTTGACCAGCCCACTCTCCTGCTTGTATGCCCCAAAGGAATCCTTTTGAATCCTTTTGACCTTCGCCCAGTCTTCCAAGCTAGCCCCCTCTACTGAACCTTCCAGTTTGAGTTTCTAAAGAACAGATTCCTTGGGGGAGCAGTCTCTGGGTGACCTCAGAAGACAGGAAGCAAACCCATGGAACTGTTGAGCTTCAGGGTTTGAAAGGATTTCACTGGAGTTAATGCCAGGAGAAGGGGGAGAAGCTGGGTCCTAGGTAGTGGGTTATCCCTAACATCTAGCTTTAGCTGTTTGTGACTGGCTGTTCTAAGAGCTTTTTCTCTGGGATTGTTATAAATGATGCTCTGCGTTCGGCTGCCACAAATTTGATGTTTACAGACAGACACACAGTGTGTAAATGTGTACATTTGCAAAGAGGTGTCATAACACTGATAAGGAGGCAGTACATTCAGTGTTTATGGGAGAAAAGAAAGAAAGAAGGATGAGGGTGGGGAGTGCATGTAATTACATATGAGGTCACATCAGTGATCCTCACACTGTGAGCAAATTAAAATTGCCTGGAGAACTTGGTGAGACCTGGAAGCTTGGGCCCATCTCCTAAGTTTCTGAGTCAGCAGGTCTGGGGTGGGGCCCGAGAATCCACATGTCTGATAGGATACGGGGGATGCTGGTCCGGGGACCACATTTTGAGACTCACCGGGTTTACTCCTCTCCATACCTGCCGACCCTCAACCCCCAGTGGAAAAGCCAACCCTGGGGGCTGAGATTTCCCTGCAAGTTTAGACTCTTGCCCAAGATATCAATTCTCAATCAGTTGACAGATGTCCTGGCTGAACAAAATCACATGATGGAGATTAATGAAAAATTTAAATCAGCAGCCAGTTTTCATTTCTGAGAGGGCAGGAAAGTGTTACCAGAAAATGCGCAGGTATCAGCAGGTCTATATCCAGGTTACAAAGTGGTTTTCTGTCCTTTCTGTGACCAACCAAGTACAATCAGACTCCATCATCAGTATTCCCTGACATGTATGTTTTCTGGGAAAGTAAGGTTAGGATATGGAATTTCAGACCAGGAAAAAAAAAAATGTTTTTAACCTTATTTATCTGACTTGAGTAAAACTGGATTATCATTATTCACTGTCAGGAGGGAAGTCTGTGAGATCAAAAATTCTCAGAATACCATAATACCCTTATTCCCTTGAAGAGCATGGGTTTGAACCGTGTGGGTCCGCTTACTTGTGGATTTTTGTCAACAGTAAATCCTGCAGTGCTATTCAATTCGAGGTTGGTTGAATCTGTAGATGCAGAAAAAAAAAAAATATGTTTTTAACCTTATTTATCTGACTTGAGTAAAACTGGATTATCATTATTCACTGTCAGGAGGGAAGTCTGTGAGATCAAAAATTCTCAGAATACCATAATACCCTTATTCCCTTGAAGAGCATGGGTTTGAACCGTGTGGGTCCGCTTACTTGTGGATTTTTGTCAACAGTAAATCCTGCAGTGCTATTCAATTCGAGGTTGGTTGAATCTGTAGATGCAGAACCAGGGATGTGTAGAAACCGTGGGTATGAAGAACCAACTATAACATGTGGGTTCTTTTACTGCACAGAGAGGGTCATTGCTCCCAACTGCCGGGTTGTTCAAGGGTCAACTGTGAGCAAGATGTGATTCGCCTTTTCCACGCTCACTCCCTTACAAGGGCATGGTGGGGTTTTCCAGAAGCTACATGGTATATGATGATGTCATTGCTCTGGTGTTAACATGAGTTTGTTACTCAATGGCACCCCACTCCAGTACTCTTGCCTGGAAAATCCCATGGACAGAGGAGCCTGGTAGGCTGCAGTCCATGGGGTTGCTGAGAGTCGGACACGACCGAGCGACTTCCCTTTCACTTTTAACTTTTCATGCATTGGAGAAGGAAATGGCAACCCACTCCAGTGTTCTTGCCTGGAGAATCCCAGGGACAGAGGAGCCTGGTGGGCTGCCATCTGTGGGGGTCACACAGAGTCGGACACAACTGAAGCAACTTAGCATTGAAGAGTTAATAAATACTTTTAAAATTTCTTGGTGTTTTAGCATCTAAGTATGCTAAGTATCACGAGATGTAACTATATAAACAAAAAGTTTGGGGAGCCCTCAATACTTTTAATAACATACAGAGGTTCTAACAGACAGTTAACGAGCACAGCCTCAGTGGTCATTGCAGCAAGGCAAATCAGGCGTACATGTGCACACGCACACGTGCATGCACACACCTGTGTGCAATGGAATATTACTCAGCCACAGACACAATGAAATGATGCCATTTTAAGCAACATGGATAGACCTGGAGGTGATCATCCTAAGCAAAGTAACTCGGACTGAGAGAGACAAATATTGCGTGACATTACTCATATGTGGAGTCTAAAAAGATACAAGCGATCTTATTAACAAAACAGTATGTTTTGACATATTGTTTTCTATGACAGACATAAGAAAACAAACTTGTGGTTACCAAAGGGGAAGTGGGGAGGGATAAATTAGGAGTTGGGGATTAACATATAAATACTACTATATAGAAAAATAGACAATTAACAAGGACCTACTGTATGGCACAGAGGACTCTACTCAAAAACTTATAATAACCTATAATGGAAGCGAATGTAAAAGAAGAACATTTATATAGATATACACTTGAAACCAACAGAACATTGTAAATCAACTATATTTCAATAAACATTTTCTTAAAAAGAAATGCAAATCAAAACCACAGTGAGATGGTTATACCCAATACGATGACTTTAAGGAGAAAAGAAAAGAAACAACAAACGTTGACAAGAATATGGAGAAATAGGAGCCCTCACACATTGCTGGTGGGAAAGTAAAATGGTGCCGCCATGGTGGTAGTCGTTTCTGAAAAAGTTAAACGTGGAATGACCACACGGCTCAACAATTCCACTCCTGGGTGTATTACCCAGGGGTGAAGAAAACCCATGTCCACACAGAAACTGGTATGAGGCTATTTATAATAGCATCACAGCCAAACAGTCAAGAGATGGAAACAACCCCAACGCCCACCAGTGGATGAGTGGGTAAGCAACGCATGGTCTCTCCACACACTGCGTGCAGCCCAGGCACAGAAAGGAATGAGGCCTTCATGAACGGCTACCACGTGGCTGAGCCTGAAGAACAGGACGCTCAGGGAAGGAGGCCAGACATAAAATGTCACGTGCTGCCTGATTCCCTTTACACGAAATGGACTTCCTTGGTGGCTCAGACGGTAAAGCGTCTGTCTACAATGCGGGAGACCTGGGTTCGATCCCTGGGTCAGGAAGATTCGCTGGAGAAGGAAATGGCAATCCATTCCAGTACTATTGCCTGGAAAATCCCATGGACAGAGGAGCCTCGTAAGCTACAGTCCATGGAGTTGCAAAGAGTCGGACACGACTGAGCGACTTCACTTCACTTCACTTCACTTTATACAAAATGTTCAGAAGACACAGCTCCAAAGAGACTGAAGCAAACTCCTACTCACCAGGGCTGGCATGAGTGGCTGCTTAATGGGTACAGGGTAGTAAATCTTCCCAGGTGGCGCAGTGCTAAAGAACCCACTGCTAAAGAACCCGCCTGCCAGTGCAGGCTGTAGAGACTGTAGGGAAGACCCCCTGGAGAGGGGAATGGCTGCCCACCCCAGCATTCTTGCCTGGAGAATCTCCATGGACAGAGCAGCCTGGCGGGCTACATACAGCATACGGACGTGACTGAGTGACTAAACAAAAAAACTGCCCAAAGACCGGCATGTCTCAGACTCTATTTAAGAAAAAATCTGAAGGGAAACCCAGAAAAAACCCAGGGAAAATCAGGGGAAAAAACTACACCACAGGCAGTTTCGCCTTCTGACATCCCAGGTATTGTAAGCATTAAACACAGCCTAATTCCTACACCAACATACAAAGCTTCCCACCAAAGGCCTGCTTACCTCAGCTCCTGTTACCTGGGACATCCTATCCAGCTCTCAACAAAAAAGTACAAGCATGCTAGGGAATTCCCTGGTGGTTCCATAGTTAAGACTGCTTTCCCTGCCGAGGGCTCTGGTTCGATCCCTGGTCAGGGAACTAAGATCCCACAAGACAAGCAGTGGGGGAAAAAAAAAATTACAAGGCCAGCTAAAAGGCAGAAAGTACACTTTGAAGAGACAGAGCCAGCATCAGAACCAAATACAGAGATGGCGGAGATGCTGGGATGACCAGGTTGGGAATTTAAAACCACTGTGGAAAATGAGTCATTCTAACAGAGACTGCTGTGTGACTCCCTGAATCCATCTTTTCCCTTAGCCCCGGGTTTTAGTGGGACACAGTCCTCTCCCAGCTGAGGATTACATTTGCCAGCTTCCCTTGGGGTTCAGTGGATCCCATGACTAAGTTCTGCCCCAGGAGACAGGACTGTAGTAAAGCAAGCAGTCTCTAGGATGTGCCCTTGAAGAGAACAGGTGTGCCCTGCCCCTCCTTCACCTCCTCCACTGGCCGGCAGGTGGCCTTGGGGGTGGGAGTCAGACCAGGAGTGGGATCAAGACTGAAATAAAACCAAAGGAGCCAGGAGGTCTGACATGGTGGGGCCATGCCCAGACTGCTTATACTTGTACTGGACCTGAGACAGAAATAACCTCCCCTGGGGGCAGATCGGGAGTTTGGAATGGACATGTTCACACTACTGTATATAAAATCCATCAACAAGGACCTGCTACATAGCATAGGGAACTCGACACAATACTCTGTAACAACCTAAAGGGGAAAAGAGTTTGAAAAAGATTAGATACATGTATATGTATAACTGAATTGCTTTCTGTACACCTGAAACGTAAACAACATTGTTAATCAATTATGTGCAAATATAAAATAAAATTTTTGAAAAATAAAACGCAGATGTAACATTTATAACAGTTTCTCTTACATCTCCTGCATTGGTAGGGAGATTCTTTACCACTGAGCCACCTGGGAAGCCCTTATAACGATTATAACTACCAAAAAGCAAGAAAGGAATACTCTCCTTTTTAGGCCACTGTGATGTCTGCCCTTGTTAGAACAGCTATATCAACACCCCATAACATCCACCCCTACCAATATCAGAGACAGACATGTCTCTCTCCCAAATTTGGCTTATATAGTCTTATCAGTATCCAAATACTTTCAGTGGAAAATGAGACAAGAGTGATCATGCAACATTTAAACAGACTTTCAAGTAAGTACATGTTTGCTGTTCATAAATATTATCTAAAAAATTTCTCCCTCCAGGAAGTAAACAAGTACATCCAAGGAAACAGCATTGACATTCTGTACTCATTTGACTACTTCCTTACTCATTTTCAGAGTATGACTGTAGCTAGTCTGCAGTGTCCCTGAAGGCTTTCCAAAAAATGTGGGCTCACATGGGGATGTTCCAGGCAGACGGTCCTTTCTGGCTAAGCCAGGAATCAGAAAGAGGGAGGGCTGAGATTTGCAGAGCCAATACCCTGGTTACTCCATTCCTCCTGTGAAAGAGTGCAGTGCAAAATGTACATCTTTTTCTTTCTACAGTTTCTTTCTACAGTAGTAAGTTATCCTACTTACATGAGTTACCCTAATGCTATGAGGGTAGGATAACTCATAGAGTATACCATCTGGAAAAATAGGCTAAGAACTACCTTCAAGCAGTCAGGCAAGATGGATGGCTACTAATTTCCGTTAGTAGAGTTGGAAGAGAGAATCTGGCTTAAGTCCTCTAGATTACCTTGAAAGAACAGACCCCAATATGAGAAGTTATAAACTATTAGAAATCTTCAGAGGAGTAGATGCCTCACAGTCACGTGATTAATTGAGATCCGCAAGGGAGTAAAAGGTGCAGCCGCAGATAGGTGGTGACTTCCTGTCCTTGCACGCCCGGGTCTCTGCTGTGAGGGGCTGTGTCTTCGCAACTTCCCACTTGCTCCTGCCTTGGCTGTGGGCTAGGTGGCCATCGGGAAGTCCAAAGAAGAGTTTGGAAGGCCGATGAAGAAAGAGAAGCAATAATCCTTCCTTTCAGCTTCTCGTGGCCTCTCCATCAGCGAGAGATGGCTGTGGGCGCCAACAGCCTTTGGCAGCCCCAGTACAGACAGCAGTGGTTGACTGCCATTACAGGCTCCAAAATAGTTTTGCAATTACAGCAGCACTTATTTCAACCGCAGCAACAGTCTCCTTCAGAGTCAGCCAAAAGTCTGCTTACGTAATCCCACCTCTTCCCTCTGTTCCTCCAGGCTTTGCTTCCTGATGGCTTCCTTGGAGTGGCTCAGACCTTAAAGAGTCTGCCTGTAATGTGGGAGACCTGGGTTCAACACCTGGGTCAGGAAGATCCCCTGGAGAAGGGAATGGCAACCTGCTCCAGTATTCTTGCCTGGAGAATTCCACGAAAGAGGAGCCTGGTGGACTATAGCCCACGGGGTCACAAAGAGTCGGAATGACGGACTAAGTGACTAACACTTTGCTTCCTGAAATAAAAGCCTCTCCTATTTTGCTCCTTTAGTTTATTTAATGCAACTAGACCTTGTATTAAATAATCTCTGCTTAGGCTTCCATTTCAGGCCAAGATGGGGAAATAGGAACTGAATTTATCCTCATGCCTGAAACAACCAAAAATGGGAGACAACAAAATAAGACTTTTTTAAGACTTTTTTTTTAATGTAGATCATTTTAAAGTGTTTATTGAGTTTGTTATCATACCACATCTCTTGTTTATCTTTTTTGTCCCTGAGGCATGTGGGATCTTATCTTCCCGACCAGGGATCGACCTGCACCCGCTGCTCTGGAAGGCAAAGTCTTAACCGCTGACCACCAGGGAGGCCCGACAAAGGTTTTCAAGACACTGGATGTGCCGCAGGGAAGGATGCCCATCCCTGAGGGCTGAGAAGCGGACAGGAGAGCCTACGCTGGCCCAGCTCACGTGTTACACTCCAGGCCAGGTGTGCAGAGGAGATGCAGCTGAGTGTCCAGAGACAGCCCGGCCTCACGGTTCACAGGGAGGAGGGCCCAGGAGAGAGCAGCACTGAGAGTCCCTGGAGACCGGCGGGTTCTGGAGAGACTGCACTAGCGCCCTTCCTCTCACGAGAGTGCAGGCCATCGGCTGTGTGTGAGGAACTGCCGCCTGAGGAAGCGGGGGAGCATACTCAGCACACGGAAGGTCACAGGCAATGCCCCCTCCCACCAGCCTGGAAACCTGGGAGGTCACGGGAAATGCCCACTCCCACCAGCCTGGAGACCTGGGAGGTCACGGGAAATGCCCACTCCCACCAGCCTGGAGACCTGGGAGGTCACGGACAATGCCCGCTCCCACCAGCCAGCCTAAAGCTTTCCGGATTCCGTAACTCACGAGGCACTGGGTTGAGTGCTCAGAGGGGCCACACCTCAGCATTGTGGAATAACAACCTCCAGGCTACAAGCTGTGTAAATCCTTCCTGACACACCTTAAAAGCGAGATCCAAAAGGATCAAAGCGTATCCACGCATTTCACTGCACTCTGGAACTCAGCTCGAGATTGTTTACAGGAATGCAGAAAAACATCCAGCAGCCAACGAGATAAAATCCACAAACCAGTCAGGATGTATGGGCCATTCAAGCAAGCAGGAGTACAGGACTCACAATGAGTAAAGGTCAATCGATCAAAACCAAAGCAGGTGACCCATTAAAAAGGTAACAGTAACTGCATTACATCTGTTTAAAAAAGCTAAAGGAGGTTCCCTGGTGGTCCACTGGCTAGGAATCTGCCTGCCAAGGCAGGGGACATGGGTTCGATTCCTGATCCGGGAAGATTCCACATGCCGTGGAGCAACTGGGCTGTGTGCCTGGAGGCTGCGCAGGGCAACAGGAGAAGCCGCTGCAATGAGAAGCGGACGCACCGCAACAAGAGTAGCTCCCTTTCGCCGCGAGCAACTAGAGAAAAGCCCAACCACAGCAGCAAACACCCAGCACAGTCAAAATTAATTAACTAATTTTAGAAGATTTTTTAAAAGCTAGAGGAAAGATTATATATGTTAAGTTGAGATATGGAAGATGGGCAGGGAGGGGCCGAGTAAGGGTTACAAAGGGCTTTTGTGTGATTGTGGGTTTACAGGTGCGGACATGTCAAAACCTACCCAACCGTATACTTCAAATACCCCCTCCAATAACATGCTTTCTGAAAAATTCACCTCTGTTTGAAGTTCCTGGTGGGGTGGCAGGGTTTGCCGGGGGGGTTTCGAGGGGAGGCTGGTGTCTGAATGAAATGTCTTCTGGCCTCACCACCTGCAGGTTCAGATGAAGCCAGGCTACTGGGGATAAACCATAATGCCTTGTTCTTGCTCCACCTGCTAGTGTTGGGCTTCAACCCCACACACACCCACAGCATACGCACACACACACACTGACACACACACACACCATCTCCCTCAGACATCTTTGGGGATCCCCAGGATCTGGCTGTCAGGACTGCATTTGCACTAAAGCAAGTTCCATGCACCCTGGAATCTCACCTGAAGTCTCTGTGAACCCCAAGTTCTCAGCTCACACCTAAATAGCTTTTCAGGTTCTCATCCACGGCCAGGGGGCCAGACCACCGGGACAGCCTCAGACAGGCACCAGCCTGTCCTCTCTTCCCCTCTGGGCTTGTCCCTGGGGCCCACTCCTCCAAAACTGCAAATAGACTCCTGCTTACTGTCCCGAGAGGAGCGGCAGGCATGCCCGAGAAGGGTGGATTTCACTGGTGAACTCAAGGGAGCGAGAAAACCAGTCCACAGAGATCAGGACCACGGTGCTGAAACCTCCTCTAGGGCCTCTGGAGTTGCAGCTTCCTGGGTATTCATTTTACACATATGGAGCACCACTCTCTAGGGAAAACCAGACAGCTCCATAGCCGGTATGATAGGATCAAACACAAAGGAGGACGTTTTGGCTGTGGTAGAAATGAAAGGACTAGACTGTGCTCTGCACCCCCGCAACCACCGACGCTGGGACTCATGAAAACAAAGTTGCCAGACGCTAATCCGGTTCAAGGAAACTCCACCAACGGCGTGGGACAAAAAAGGAGGGGTATCTTGGGACAACCAGGATTGCGGGTTTCTTTCCCTATGCCCATTGCCTCCCCAGCCCGTGGGGAAGAGGAGAGGGCAAGGGAGGGGCGAGCTCAGAGCCCACCGTCCACGCTCTGGGGCTCTGGGGCGGGTGGGAGGTTCTGACACAGGCACAGTTAAATCGAGACACCAGAGAGACTAGGGGCAACTGCTGAGGGACAGGGGACGGCAAAGATCCTGGTGATCTTTTCATGATGCATACGTGTATCAAACACCTTAAGGGTACGTACTTTTTATCTGTCAAAGAACATCAACAAAACTGTTAAAAAAAAAAACAGCCTAGGGAAGTCTGACTGTTTGGGAGGGGCAGCCAGGACACTAATCCTGTACCCCTGGAAGTGGGGAAAGCCGGAAGCTGTCAGAGATGGCCCAAGTTCTGAGCTCCCCTCGGGGCAAAGGAGGCCCAAACAGCTGTCTCCAAACTCCCCAGGTGCCCGTGCACCACAGGCAGGGACCGCACACTCTCCAGGCCTCAGCGAGGAAGGAGCCGGGGTGCAGGGAGGGAGTTAAGGCTCAGGATGTCAGCAGAGCTCCTGAAGGGCACCCCCCGGAACTGCTGGACTCAGCACCTGGAGACACTGGGGCAGAAATCGGAGACATTCCCCCATCCAAGGAAGAAGGGGATGAAACTCGGACCCAGTTAATAATTGACCTGCGAGCTGACTGAAGTGGATGGAGGGACAGCGTGGAGTGGGTGAGGTGGAACGGAATGTACCTGGCAGGTCAGAGGTTTAGAGTCAGAAATTATTGTCACACATTTCAGAATGGATGGAGCCTCGATAAAGTGAAATACAGTGTGTTTTTTCTTTCATAATGTCTGTGTTCCTAAAATAATATTTCATTTTGATACTTAAATAAATTATATATGCAAGATGTTAAAAAAGAAATTGTCACAACTCTAGAATGCTTCTGCCACCTAGGTCTCGTGAGGGCAGATGTCTGCTCACTTAGTAGGGAATCAGATGGCATCTCTGCTCCCCACCCCTCGGGGCAAAGGAGGCCCAAACAGCTGTCTCCAAACTCCCCAGGTGCCCGTGCACCACAGGCAGGGACCGCACACTCTCCAGGCCTCAGCGAGGAAGGAGCCGGGGTGCAGGGAGGGAGTTAAGGCTCAGGATGTCAGCAGAGCTCCTGAAGGGCACCCCCCGGAACTGCTGGACTCAGCACCTGGAGACACTGGGGCAGAAATCGGAGACATTCCCCCATCCAAGGAAGAAGGGGATGAAACTCGGACCCAGTTAATAATTGACCTGCGAGCTGACTGAAGTGGATGGAGGGACAGCGTGGAGTGGGTGAGGTGGAACGGAATGTACCTGGCAGGTCAGAGGTTTAGAGTCAGAAATTATTGTCACACATTTCAGAATGGATGGAGCCTCGATAAAGTGAAATACAGTGTGTTTTTTCTTTCATAATGTCTGTGTTCCTAAAATAATATTTCATTTTGATACTTAAATAAATTATATATGCAAGATGTTAAAAAAGAAATTGTCACAACTCTAGAATGCTTCTGCCACCTAGGTCTCGTGAGGGCAGATGTCTGCTCACTTAGTAGGGAATCAGATGGCATCTCTGCTCCCCAAAGCTACACCTGTGGGGTTGGCAGGCTTTTCCTTCCTCTTCTCCCATGGTTCCTCTCCCTAGAGGTGTCTCAGTCATATTACAGAGACAAACCACGTGCTGGGATCCTTCAGTTCAGTTCAGTTCAGTTCAGTCGCTCAGTCGTGTCCGACTCTTTGCAAGCCCATGAGTCGCAGCACGCCAGGCCTCCCTGTCCATCACCAGCTCCCGGAATTCACTCAGACTCACGTTCATCAAGTCCGTGATGCCATCCAGCCATCTCATCCTTGGTTGTCCCCTTCTCCTCCTGCCCCCAGTCCCTCCCAGCATCAGGGTCTTTTTCAATAAGTCAACTCTTTGCCTGAGGTGGCCAAAGTACTAGAGTTTCAGCTTTAGCATCATTCCCTCCAAAGAAATCCCAGGGCTGATCTCCTTTAGAATGGACTGGTTGGATCTCCTTGCAGTCCAAGGGACTCTCAAGAGTCTTCTCCAACACCACAGTTCAAAAGCATCAATTCTTCAGACTCCTGCCCCCAGTCCCTCCCAGCATCAGGGTCTTTTTCAATAAGTCAACTCTTTGCCTGAGGTGGCCAAAGTACTAGAGTTTCAGCTTTAGCATCATTCCCTCCAAAGAAATCCCAGGGCTGATCTCCTTTAGAATGGACTGGTTGGATCTCCTTGCAGTCCAAGGGACTCTCAAGAGTCTTCTCCCACACCACAGTTCAAAAGCATCAATTCTTAGGTGCTCAGCTTTCTTCACAGTCCAATTCTGGGATCCTTAGAGACAAGGATATTGGAGAATAAATAAACTACAAGTACATTTTTTTTCCCTGTTTTTTTTTTTTTCCTGCCACACTGAATGTCTTGTAGGACCTTAGTTCCCCAACCAGGGATTGAACCTGGGTCCCCTGCAATGGAAGCATGGAGTTCTAACCACTGGATCACGAGCTAAGTCCTTTCTTTCTGCTTTTTAACCATGTCCCTCCATCCTCTTCTGGTTTGCATAGTACCCAACGTGAAGTCTTCAGAATGCAGTATCTTCCTTATGGATCCTTTCATTATTTCATTCTGGATGACTTTAAGGTTTTCCCTAATCACTGATTTTCAGCAGTTTGACAATGACATGCTATTTGTTTTTATTGTATTTATCTTGATCGGGGTGCTTTCAGCTTCCTATATCTGAGTTGGTTGTTTCTCATGCAAAAAATTTCAGCTTTTATCTCTTCTTCCGTCTTCCTCTCTTTCATCCTTCGAGGGCTCAGTAACATGCATGTAAGACTGTCTTGTACTATCCTGTGGCTCCCGGATGCTGCCATTTCCTGTCCTCCCTTTTCACAGCCTATGTTTCAGTGCAGATCACTTCTATTGACCTTTCCCCAAGCTCACTGGTTCCCTCCTCTGCTAATAAGCCTGTTGAGGAACCCTTCACATCTCATAGCACGCTTTCACTAGTCTGCCAGGGCAGGCCTTATCTCCAAATGCAGGCACCTTGGGCGGTTGGGGCTACAACAGATGGATCTGGGGGGATGCTCATTTCCAGAACTTTGATTTAACCGTTTTCTAGCGTTCACTTTTCCCACTATGCCCTTTTAATGCATTAGTCACAGTTCTTTTAAAAGTTTTTGATAGTTTCCACATCTGCGCCACCTCTGTGTCTGGTTCTGTTGACTGTTTTACCTCATGCCATCTTATTTTCTGGGTGGGGGATAGCTTGTTATCTGGATTGAATGTTAAGTTTTCTGTGTACGAGAACAGTAGAGACTGAAGCAAAGCATATTCACACCCATCGCTGGGCATGCATGTTCTTCTATCAGGCAGTTACAGCAGCCCACAATGTCTTGCGCTTTTTTGTACCTCTTTAAATATTTTATCGAGGTATAATTTACGTATCCAAAAATCCACTCAATTTGAAAGTACAATTAAATGACTTTAGTAAATTTACTGAGTTGTTGCACTTCATTTTTATTGTGTTTTGCAGATAATGCCTCTTCTTTCACAAACTGAAGGTTTGTGGCTACCCTGCAATCTGTGATTGGTCATAGACATAAGATTTTATAATGGGCGAACTGAACTCATTTCAATAAAGTAATATTTCTGATTTTTAGCATGGTGGAGGAAGCTGAGTGGTTGAATAAAAAGATCACTACATATTCGATGTTGCAAAGCCTATAAATGGGTTTCCTAGGGCTTTCGTGGTTGTCTTGATCTTTTTCTGAAATAATAATCACTGCTTGCAAACCAGGGGTTATCACACAAGGACCTATATGTTGGACACACACAGCTTACAGAGCCTGTAAGAGCTTCCAGCTCACTTCCTCTCATGCCCCGAACCCTGCTGCCTGGCCATGGTGGGTATTTATTTGGATTTGAGATTCTGGGGTAAGTCATGAATTTGCATTTTAAAACCCTAAGGTTCTATCACTTTCTTCCTTGGTTTTATCCTGAGTTATTCAGGAATGAACCAAAAACCAATGGAGAGAGCAGGAGGCTCACGAAGCTGGTCCGCGTCTTCAAGCCTCCTCACTGGGAGATGAGACAGGGAAGAAGAGACAGGATGAGGGGCAGGTGTATTTCTGAAGATTAAGGGAGAAGCCTCAGGGCAACTGGCCACGTTGGGCCCTTGGGTGGATGAGGGACAGGAGGGGATTCTCATGGTGTAACTGAAAATGAAGCACAAAGGCAGGTCAGCTCGGGGTAGTTTGCTGCACGAGCTCGGCATCTTAGTTGGCTGTAATCTTGCTGCAGGAGGCGATGGTAGCAGTGGGAAGATTGGTCCCAGCTGTTGGGACTTCACCCAGGGTGGGGTTTCTCTTCTCACCATCTGTTCATGGGGCCTGACTTCTTGGGACTTTGGTGTGATGAGAGCGGAAAAAAAAAAAAAAAAAAAACTTTTGAGAAAAACAACTTTGTCTTTCTGAGTTGCTGCTGAGACATTGTACGCTGTGATAATCCTCACACCCAGAGTCTGGACGTCCGGATAAAGACTCAAATGGAGGACACCACTCCAAGTTCCCTCTTCAGTATTCTCGGGGAGCCTTTTAAAGTTACTGCTTATAGGGAAGCCTGTGAAAAATTAGTGGCCTCTACCCAAGGACTTCATGACTAATAGATGCTTGCTCCCCTCCTCTCTACCTCCTGCTCACTGCGGCCTGGGATGGAGAATTGTCTTTCCTGAAGTCAGCTGGAGTCAGTTGTGCCCCACTCCTCACTTTTGGGATCTGTAAGTGATGATAAGTCCTTGCCTCTGCCTCCTTTGTGTGGATGCATTGAGACTTTGCCTTCAATCAAGAGGACCCTGTGGGTTCTACTTCCCCAAAGCTGGAGCTGGGATGCTGAGAAAGCTCCCCGCCAACCCCACAAGGGTGGTGGGTGCTGCCTCCGTCAGCAGATCACTGCCTGCGTGTTCTTCTGTTACACCCGCTGGGCTCCTCCGGATGTCTGGCCCCCACCTCGGCAGATGGCTCGACTTAGTGTCATAGATAATATTTCTCCCAACCCCTTTCCCACCCCTAACTTGTACTTAACATTTCTAGCTGATAACTTTCTTTACAATCATCTAGGGTAATTTATAAAGGACAATGCATTACATATTCCACATTATATGTCACATATGTAAAACTTATCGAGTGTTATATGTGGGGCACACAAAATAGTTTTATCAATTCATCTGATTTTCACGGCCACCCTATGGTGTAGACCTTATTATTACCATGTGTGCAGAACTGGAGAGAATGTGATTCAAAGTCAGTTAAAAAGCAAAAGTTCCAAGACAAATCAAACAAAAATAAACACGCAGATAGAGGGGAAGGGGTAGTGGAGGGTAAAATGGATAAAGGGGATCAGCTGCATGGTGATAGAAGGAAAGTAAATTTTTGGTGGTGAGCACTCTGCCAGTAGACAGAAGTAAAAATAAAACATTTTACAAGTGAAACTTGCTATAAGTCTTGTCACCTCAATAAAAAGAGCCAAAACAATGTTGAGTCAAAAAAAAGAAACTAACTGCAAAGAATTGTTAAACACACTCTCCTCTGACATGTTTAAATCTTTAAAAATCAAAGTCCATCATTCCATTTTTCAACTACAAAGTGATTCGAGTATGGCTATGAGACTACAAATGAATATAATTGTGATATCAAGAAATGGATGGGGAGACTTCTCTAGTAATCCAGTGGTTAAGAATCTTACCTCCAATACAGGAGGCCTAGGTTCGATCCCTGGTCAAGGAACTAAAATCCCACACTCCAGGGGCAACTAAGTCCGAGCATCACTACTAGAGAGGAGCCTGTGTGCGGCAATGAGGATTCTATGTGCTGCAGCAGCAAACTGATGCAGCCACAACGAAAACGAAACAAGTAAATGAAAGGAATGGACTGGTCACTTGGAGATTTCTGCTACTGAAGACTCATCACAGGGAAGAAATTAAGGGGTGATTTTCCCTGAGGGTGAATAGGCTTTTGTGTTCCAGAATCCAGGCTCTCCCAGGGATGCAGTTTATAGACTGTTTGATGTTTACTTGTCTGACTGATGGCTGGGTACCAGGGAGGTGGACCCACATAGGACACTTCTGGATAAGGACCTCAGCTACTTGAGAGCATCTGCTGAGACTGCCCGTGAGGCTGCCCAAAATGGTGTATTGCGGGAAACAGAGGTGGAATCCCCAGAAGAGGTCAGAGAGGCCTGCTGAAACCGGAGGCTGGAGCCTGGGTCTGGACAACAACTATCCAGAAATAACCAAGAAGTCAGAGGTGGCAGGCCTCCCCTCTAGTTTTCCTGAAAAAGCCCATGGGAAGGAAAGACAGCCATTGCTTTTGGAGGGGTGCAGGGGTGGGGGAGGGGGGAGTCATATCGGATTTTTGTTGATCTTGGCAAATGGAAGCTTGGGGCCAGATATGAAGACTTACAAAAATAGAAAAGTGGTATTTTTTTATATTCTGAAGATTGAGAAGCAATTCCTTCCTCTTACAGCCAGCATGCGTCTTTCTGCTCTTCAGCAAGGCTCCTCTGTGCGTGGACTCGTTTTCTCTCGGTCTCTGTATCAGTTTGCTGCCTTGGTTTCCCTGGGCTGTCTACTGCTACATGCCTGTACACTGATCCCTACAGGTTTCCCTCGCCTTAGCTCCTAAGTCAGCATCTCCCAAAGTCAAGGATGCTATCCCTTGGTGAGCAGTGGAATAACCACCCCAAGTCTGCGGACCAGTTGGGCCTGGTCCTTAAATGGCTCCCACATCTGGTAGGAAGGACAGCCTGGTGCTGTCCTTCAAGAATCTGAGTGTGTCCACGCGACCCAACAATTCTGCTCTTGGGCACACACCCAGGAGAACTGAAGACATAGATTCACCCAAAAGCTTGTACATGAATGTTTGCAGCAGCACTGTTCCTAACAGCCAAAGGGAGAAACAGCTCAAATATCCATGTACTGGCTTATGAATAAACAAAATGTGGAATATCTAGTTAATGGAATATTATATAGGCAAAAAAATGGAATAAAGTACTGATACACCCTACAACATGGATGAACCTTGAAAAAATTATGCTGAGTGAAAGATACCAGACACAGAAGGACATGCTGTATGATTCCATTTATGTGAAAGATTCAGAACAGGCATATCCATAGGAAAAGAAAGATTCGAGGTTAGCAGGGACTAAGGAGAGGGGGAGCTGGGAGTAACTCCGACAGGCACTGGGTTTCTTTCTGGGATGATGGAAGTGTTCTGGAATTCACTATTGGTGATGGTTATAGAATGTCACGGAGAAGACAATGGCAACCCACTCCAGTACTCTTGCCTGGAAAATTCCATGGATGGAGAAGCCTGGTAGGCTGCAGTCCATGGGGTCACTAGGAGTTGGATACAACTGAGCGATTTCACTTTCACTTTTCACTTTCATGCACTGGAGAAGGAAATGGCAACCCACTCCAGTGTTCTTGCCTGGAGAATCCCAGGGATGGGGGAACCTAGTGGGCTGCCATCTCTGGGGTCGCATAGAGTCAGACACGACTGAAGCGACTTAGCAGCAGCAGCAGCAGCATACAATGTCATGGGCTTCCCAGGTGACGCTAGTGGTTAAAGAACATGCCTGCCAGTGCAGGAGATGTAAGAGATTCGGGTTTGATCCCTGGGTCTGGAAGATCCCCTGGAAGAAGGCATGGCAAGCCACTCCAGTATTCTTGCCTAGAGAATCCCATAGACAGAGGAGCCTGGTGGGCTACAGTCCACAGGGTCACACAGGTCACACCTGGAGTGTCTTAGCACACACGCACACAATGTCATGAATAAAAACAAGTGAATTATACACAATAAAGTAGTGAATTTACTGTTATATGAATTACAGTTTACTTTAAAAGTTTAACATTCTTGGGACTTTCCTGGTGGTCCAGTGGCTAAAACTCTGAGCTCCCAATGCAGGGGCCCCAGGTTCAGTCCCTGGTCAGGGAACTATTAACAGATCCCACATGTCACAATAAAGGTCGAAGATCCTGCATACTGCAACTAAGACCTGGTGCAGCCAAATAAATAATTTTTTAACATTAAGATTCTAAAGCAAGAAGGAGGCAGAGGAGGAGAAGGAGGGTGGGGAATAATCCATTAGCCTTGATCTACGGCCTCCTCTTCTGGGTGACCCAATGTGATCCATTACCCTTCTGTCCGGAGGGTCCACTGTCTACTCCTCCGGAGGAAGGGCTATGGCTGAAGACCTTGCTACCAGGAATCACCTTTCCCGTTCCCACAGCTGTGTCCTCAACCCTAGCTGCACTCTGAGTGGCTGCTGATGACTGAGTTCCCCAGCCCTGTAAGGGCCTCTGATCTGAAGGCCCTGGGACAAACTCCTACATGAGTCACCCTCGAGGTGTGGATACCTCAGGGACCCAGCTGCTCACTCCCTTTGGCCTGAAAAACAGGTCTTGGACTTTGTTCTCAGAAGTAAGGATACCATAGGGGCTTCCCTGCTGATTCAGTGGGTAAGAATCCACCTACCAACGCAGGGGACACCGGTTCAATCACATGTCCCATGTGAGCCACACGGGAGCTACAACAACAGCCCTGGATCTGGAGCCTGGGGGCAGAAACTACGAAGCCCCCACAATGAGAAGCCTGCACACTGGAACTAAAGAGACGCCCCTGCTCGCCATCCCTAGAGAAAGCCCATTCAGCAATGAAGACTTGGTGCAGCCAAAAATTAAATAAATAATTACAACAAATTAAAAAAAAAAAAAAAACCCACAAACACCCTCTTGTTTAGGCGGAAACGTGTCATCCTAGAAACATATGCTTAAGTCCTAACTCCCAGGGACTCAGCATGTCACCACTTTGGAAACAGGATCTCTAAGAGATCATCAAGAGAAAAAGAGGTTGTTAGGATTAAGGTGCTTCCTAATTCATTACAACTGGTGTCTATAGAAGAGGGAGAAATTTGGACAGAGACAGGCACAGAGGGAAGGCAAGTTAGTAACTGGGAGTAACTGCAGCGGTGCTCTGACAAACCCGGGAACTCCAGAAGCTAGAAGAGGTGGGTAGGACGACCCCCAGCGACTCCCAGAGAGCTGGGCCCCCCGGGGACACCTGAATCTGGGACTCCTGGCCTCCAGAACATCAGAGAATCACTTTCTGCTGTAATCAAGCACCTAGTTCTTGAAACTTTGTTAAGGCAGCCCTAGCAAACTAACACAGACCCAAAAGCACAGTGTTGTCTGGGTGTGGATGGCGGAGTCTCACACGTTTTAAAAAATAAACCATCCGTATTGCTCACTAGAAGTGACAAAGTACTGACACACAGCAACTTGAATGGATCTCAAGGGAAAAGAGTGGACTTCTAGTGGTTACAAACTGCATGATTCCACTTATATACCATCCTTCAAATGACAAGGTCACAGAGATGGAGAAAAACTGGAGGATGCCCAGGGGTCCATGAGAGGGTGCTGGTGACGAGTGCTCTCCATCTTGACAGTGGGGTGCACAGACAACTTCACACATGACAAGACTGCCTAGAACTGAGTACACACCCTACCCTGAGTCATGGAAAAGGGACCAAGCCTGAGTAAGGGCTGCGGTTGGCATTCCTGACAGTTAACTGTGTGCGGAGTTACTCAGGATGTTAGCGCTTGGAGAATGGAGGGAGGCCCAGGCCAGAGATGCCCTCGGCCTCATTTCACTTCCCAAACTGGGGGTTTTCGATTGTGCATCGGGAGCTTTCTCATAGCGCACCTGCTTCTCAGTACTGTCCAGCTCACTGGAGATCCCAAGAAAGCACGCTGGCTGCCCAGCAGCAGGATGGTAGGCTAGGCGAATCCCTCTAACGCAGGAATAAGGCACAGAGGGGAGCCACGGTCGGCCTCCTCTCCCGAGCCCCCTTTAGACAGCTGAAATGTTCTTGGGGAAGAAAGATGCAGCAAGACTAAGAAGCGCCAGTGCCTGGGGTGGGGGAACGTTGAGTCAGGCGGCTCAGGCTGAGCGCCAGGGCTGGGCCTGGACGCACAGGGCAGGTGACCCAGCCAGCCGCGCCGGGCGACAGCCCAGCTGTCACCCAGCGCCACAGGCCCGGACCGGCAGGGCGCGGGGCCACTCGTTCGCCGGCAGCCCAAGGTCCAGGCCGTCTAAGTCAGGGCGACAGACGCTCACAAGCCGGGGACGTGACCGAGTGGAGCGAAGCCAGGTGTGACACCCACCGGCATCGTTTACGGGAACGAGTCGGTTTCTCCCGCTCCCTCGAAGCGGGGACACGCGACGGAAAGAACGGCCGGGGACACCAGGGGCCGGAGGGCACAGCCGGCGAGGACTCCGGGCCTCCGCGGGGCACAGTCCGGGTCCTCGTCCCGGCGCGGCCGGCGGCGCCGCCGGGGTTTCTTCCAGGGGAGGGGGCGGGGATGCTGAGTCACGGAACTGTCACCGCTTCTCACCTCTCTCCAGCCCTCGGGGGCTAAAGCAAAAGCGAAAGCGAATGCGGCTCGCGGGGCGGCCGGTCCGGAGCTGCAGCCCGCCGCCTCGCCCAGGCCGTGGGCATCTGAGCGCGCCGGCGGCGGGGCGTCCCGGCCGGGGCGAGCCCAGGAGGCGGCCGGCGGGGGCGCGGCCGAAGTCCGGCCATGTCCGGGCCGCTCGGGGGCCGCGGGGCCGGAGCCCTTCCCGCGCTGGGGCTGCTGCTGCTGCTGCTCGGATCGCCGGCCACGCCGGGTAGGGCGCTCGCGGCTAGCGGGCGGGCAGGGAGGCGGGCGGCCGGGCGCGGGGTGGCCCCCGGCACGAGGGTGCGCCCCGGCGCCGGGGACACGTGGAGGGACGCGGGGACCACGGGCTGCGGGCCCCGCTCGCCTGGCCACTCGAGGCAGGCAGCGAGTCGCCGGGCGTTTCATTCTACGTTTTCCCCGATTTCCGAGGCAAAGGGAAAAGCCGGGGTGTGCCGCACGAGCTCCAGTTGGGAGCTTTACAGCGATTTCGAGAAACGCGTGAGCCCCGCGAGGAAAGCGGCGAGAGCATTCAACAGCCGGCAGTCCTCGCGGGGGTCCCTCCCCTCGACCGAAGCAGGTTACACGAGCGGGCGGCGGTACGACGGGGTGCGGACCGCGTGCGTCCCGGAGGAGAGAAAACGTCAGGCAGGTTGCACACCTAGGGGGCCTGGCAACAGCCGGGAAGTCTCAGCGTTAGGAAACCCTGAGGGCGCGCGGGGCTGGGGGCCGCAGTCCGGACGGCGCGCTCCCAGACAAACCGGGAAACATGAAGTGGAAGGACGGCTGGGTGTGTGTGTGTTCAGGAGGAATTTTAGACACACAGCTGTCAACTCACTGGGCAGACTCAGATGAGTGTCCTGCTGGTGGTGGGTTTTCGTCCCAGGAGCTGGACAAGCGGGAGGAGAAAGCAGGGATGTGTCCGCGTTTATCCGCGTTGGCGCGCCTTAATCATTTTGCAGTCACGGAGCTGCGAGGGTCTGATGAAAGCTACAAACACTCTCCTCTGAAAAACACACGAACGCACAAACTTAACAAAACCTGCATATAGTTTTGGGGTTAAGGGGCCCCTAAAGGCCATCCCTGGACTCTTCAGAGGAGAGTAATCCCTCGATCTGTCTGTGCACGTGTGTGTGTTTAAGGCAACACTCCTCGTAACTTACATCCAGTCGGGTCAGTCGGCCTGTCCTCCATTGGAGGATCCACCCACAGTGGCGGCCGGCTAGCCTACTTAGAATCCCCTGGCTTTCCTGAGGTTTTCTTTTCCTGAGACTATGTTTGGATTTTCCCCCATATCTGAGAATCCGAGTTATGTGGGTGATATCAATTCCTCCCCCTGCCTAGCCAGTGTCCCGCATGACCCAGGGGAGAACAATGGAGGGCAAGTCTACTGGACGATGTGAAAGTGAAATGCAGCCTTAGTCAGAACCCAGGAAAACCGAGAGCGGTGTACCTCCCAGGGCAGATCAGGCTGCAGGCAAGCTCCCTGAAGCTCTTCAGCTCCAGCAGCTCTTTGAACTCACAGAGGCAGGCTTCCATCTCTTAGCTCCTGATGGTTCTTAGTTTTTCCTAATCAGTTCTCTTGGGGGGCAGTTGACAGATAATAAACAGTGCACATAAAATTGCACAATTTGATAAGTTTAGAGGTAAACGTAAAGTCAGGAAACCATCACCACCATCACGAGAGTGAATATAATCATCACTCTCAGAAGCTTCTTCATGTCCTGTGTTCCTTTCACTATTAATAATTATCCTGAGAATTCTCCAGCTTGTAACTTGTATCAAGCAATCCATTCTTATTACTGAGAACTGTTCTAATGCATGGATGTTGTAGTTTTTTTCCCATCCATTTTGTTGCTGGATGTTTTGGGGGGTGTTTCTGGTTTTGACTATTAAATATAAAATTATTATGAACATTTCCATATAGGTTTTTGTGTGGACAGAGGTTTTCATTTCACTTGGGTAGAGAAAATGGCTGGGAGTGAATGGCTGGATAACGTAACTTGTGTATGCTTACTGTTTAAAGTAACAGACAATCTGTTTTCTAAAGTAATTGTACTCATTTACACTCCCACCAGCAGTGGGCAAGAGTGCCACTTCCTCTCCATCTGTGTTGGCACTTGGTATGGCCAGTCTTTTTTTGTTAACTTTTAATGTTTTTCCAGTTTTATTGAGGTATATGTAATTGATATATAATATTGTGCAAGTTTAAGCTGTACAAAGGGCTTCGCAGATGGCACAGTGATAAACAACCCATCTGCCAATGCAGGAGATGCCAGAGACACAGGTTTGACCCCTGGGTTGAAAAGATCCCCTGGAGGAGGACATGGCTACCCACTCCAGAATTCTTACCTGGAGAATCCCATGGACAGAGGAGCCTGGTGGGCTACAGGACATGAGGTCGCAAAATCAGAACTGAGCAACTGACCACACACACAAGGTGTACAAAGTGATGATTTGATATGTGTATATATTGTGAAATGATTACCGCAGTAAGATTAACACATTCATCATCAGCTCACGTAGTTATCAGAAGAAAACCATTGTGTGTGTGTGATCAGTCTTTCTCTTTAATCGTTTCCATTCTAGTAGATGTGTAGCTGTCTTTCCTAGTTTTAATTTGCATTTTCCTAATAATGATATTGAGCATCTCTTCTTGTGCTTCTTTGCCATCAATCTGTCTTCTTTTGGTAAAGTGTCTAGTTAAGCATTCTGCCCTTTAAAAAATTGAGTTATTGAATTATTATTGAGTTTTGAGAGTTCTTTATATTTTCTGGGTATAAGTCCTTTATTGGACATATGATTTCCAAAAAAAGATTTTCAGAGTCTGTGACTTCTCCCTTCATTTTCATAACAGTGTTTGATGAAGAGAAGACATTTTTAATTTTGATGAAGTTCAGCTTATTAATTTGTTCTTTTGTATTGTGCTTTTAGTGTCATATCTAAGAAATATTTGCTTAAGTCAAGGTTACAAAGGTTTTCTTCTATGTTTACTTCTAGAAATTTTATCATTTAGGTTTGATTGGTGTCTGTGATTCAGTTTGAATTAATTTTTCATATACTGTGAAATATGGGTTGAAAATTTTGTATTTGTTTGGTTTTCCAAGCAAATGTGCCTATCCAATTTTCCCAGCACCATTTGTTGAAAAGATGATCTCCGCTGAATTGCTCTTACACCTCTATTCAGCATCAGCTGTTTGTATATATTGGTTGCTATAGACAAAACATCACTACATGAAAATCAATTATATTTCTAGACATTAGCAATGAGTGATTGGAAACTGAATTTTTAAAATAACAGTATCATTTGCAATAGCATCAGAAAGTTAGGGATAACTCTGACCAAAAAAAAGAAAAAGAGAGAGAAAGACTGTACATGAAAACCTACAAAGCACTGCTGAGACAAGTTACAGAAGATCTAAACAAAGGGAGGTGTGCCGTGTTCATGGACTGGACAAATCAACACTGCTAAGGTACCAGTTCTCCCCAGACAAAACTTCCAGCAGGCTTTCTTAGAGAAAATGATAGGCTGGTTGCAAAATCGAGATGGGAAATGCAAAAGACCTAGGACAATTAAACAGCTTTGAAAGACAACGGAGCTGGAGGGTCAGCACTTCTGGTTTTAAGACTTATAAAGTTGCAGTAATCAGGACAGTGTGCATGCTAGGAGCTTCAGTTGTGTTCGACTCTTTGCGACTCCTTGGAATGAAGCACGCCAGGCTCCTCTGCCCGTGGGATTTTCCAGGCAAGAATACAGGAATGGACGGCCATGCCCTCCTCCAGGAATCGAACCCAGGTCTGAGTTGGCAGGTGGGTTCTTTACCGCTAGCGCCACCTGGGTGGCCGCCAGGACATGTTCTACTGGTGTAGATATGGATGAATAGCTAAGAGAACAAAGGGTACCTGATGTTTTTAAGTGAACTGAGAAGGGAAGTGGACACAGATGATTAGATTTGCTACTTGGCAGTGTGATCCTGGTTGGGTACAGAGCAGCTCCTTCTTTCCAACTAGCTGAGTAAATGATAGTTTCAGATTTGTTCCCACTAGTTTTCAGTGCTAATAGACAAAGCGAGTTGCTGTCATCTGTTCTGATTCAGGAGGCCTGATCTGGAGGGGAACGCATCATCTTGGCCAGGCAGCTTCTTAAAGACCCTCGTAACCTGTGAGGCTTCAGGTGATTTGCCCAAAGCAGCTGGAGACGACGATGATTTGTTTGAAGATGAATATCCCTGCTCACCAGCTTGGGTTTTGTTATGCAGGGTGCTGGTGTGCTGAAGGATGGTTGTACAACTTGTCTTTAAACATTTTTTAAATTAATAAGCCATTTTTCCAGACATCTGGGGAGTTTTGCTAAAACTTTTATCAAATCATTTTTATTCATTTTTGCTTTGTGATGCTACTGATGGCAAAAAAGTGATACAAACTTAAATGTACAAAATACGGATTTGTTGAAATCAACCTGAATGCCCAACAGTGGAGGATTGCATAAATATAACAGAGTTGCCTTCAAACAGTATGCATTGTATGATTCAGCCTTTACTAAAGATCTAGAGTCGAGAGACGATAGGTTGTATGTGTATGCATCTATGTCTGTGTAGTTGTCTGCCTTTTCTTGTCTTTCTGATGTAATTTGCATTGCTTTTGTAATGAAAGGGAAAAATAAAACCAGACAAGAAGTAACGCAAAAAAGAGCTAGAATTTTGGAGTTGTTTCTAGTTCATCTTTAGTTAATTATAATGAATCTTGTTTCGCAATGTTTTTGTGGCTTTATAAATTTTGCAGATTGCTCAAAATCGGGCTCTATAAAGTCACTGCATATAACTGTACTATATACATATATTTTATAATCCTTTATGACTTCTTTAAATAATTCCTTGTTGTTAGAGTTGTTTGGTAGGCTTCTGTTACCTGCCAAAGGATGGATATTCAGGTTGTTTCAAAATCTCTGATATTCTAAACAGCATAGAGTAAAATAAGTTGGATGAAAATTAGTATATAGAACTATAAATAAGGCAAGGGGAAAGCCCTCAAAGTCTTTTTTAAATGGCAGAAACACTTGAGGATATTCTTTTTCAATAAAATCATCACTCCAGCTAACTTGTATTGGGCTAGATCACTTCTATCAAACTGATTTTACCCAATAGCACATAACTAAGTAAATACATGTATAAAGTCCCCTAGTACATACTCCTGGAGTCATATCCATGTTACTTATTAAACATGATTGATGTTATTTGAATGTTTTTACTTGGAAAGATGATTTTCTCCTGCATAGTGGGAAGGTAATTAAAGGCTGGGTCCAGGGGGATATTACTGGAGCTCTGTGGTGGAAGAGTTGGACTTCTCAGCAATGGCACCCCACTCCAGTACTCTTGCCTGGAAAATCCCACGGATAGAGGAGCCTGGTAGGCTGCAGTCCATGGTATCATGAAGAGTCGGGCACGACTGAGCGACTTCCCTTTCACTTTTCACTTTCATTCATTGGAGAAGGAAATGGCAACCCACTCCAGTGTTCTTGCCTGGAGAATCCCAGGGACGGGGGAGCCTGGTGGGCTGCTGTCTATGGGGTCGCAGAGTCGGACACGACTGAAGTGACTTAGCAGCAGCAGCAGCAGTGGCTCAGATGGTAAAGAATCTGCCTGCAATGTGGGAGACCCAGGTTTGATCCTTGAGTCAGGAAGATCCCCTGGAAGAGAATACAGCAACCCAATCCAGCATTCTTGCCTGGGAAATCCCATGGAGAGAGGAGCCTGGCAGACTACAGTCCACAGGGTCACAAAGAGTTGGGCATGGCTAAAGCGACTCAGCATGCATGCACATGGTGTAAGGGTTACTCTTGTCAAGAGTGTGGAGAATAAACTGTAGGCAAGAAAGTCTGGAGGCAGGAAGCTAAGCTGGAGACTTTTGCAATAGTTCCAGTAAGTGGTGATGAAACCCTGAACCAAGGCGGTGTTGGTAAGGCAGGGTGTTGGGGGGGGCGGATTTCCTCCTGAGTCCTTCGAGTATAGAATGGATTTCATTCTTTCTCTTTTGTTCATCCTTCAACCTACAGCCACTCAAGTCTCCCAAGCTTTCAGAAGTCATAATTTAAGGACTTGAATGATGATGAGTCTACCTACCACGCAGAAGTTAGACTGGGAGGCTCAGTTAACGAGCCTGAGAGAGAAGAGAGTTGATGAGTTAAAGGCGTGACCTGGGTGTAGTGGGTACTTACACTGAGTGCCAAGAGGAAAATGTGTGTTGGCTTGGCTGGCGCTTCAGCCAGAATAAAGAGGGAAAAAGAATCACTGAAAACACAGAAAGGCTTTTACGCCCTGGCTACATCAGTGTCACAGTGAGCTGGAGGGCAGAGACCATACCCTATGCGTCCTGGTATCCCACCACAGTCAGCATGCTATAGGCGTTTCAGCAGCAGAATAAGAGGCAGAAAATACTGACATGGATTCTGACTTTTCTTACAGAATGGGAGGAGCCTGCTACTCTTGAACTCTGGATTCGAGTGTAGGCCAGGGTTACTTACTCATGTTAGAAAAAAGTCTGATTCACAGGTTCTGGGAAGTAGAAAGAGGTGTGGCCCTACACAAATATTTTGGTGACTTCATTTAAACAATTGTTACGACTTGTTATGTATAGTTTTTGACTACTTAAGAGTTTTGAAAATCCAAGCATCTTGCATTTTCTCCCATTTCCATGACTTCATCCATGCCAGAAAACACCCATCACATACTGGGCTTAGCCCCTGTAATAAGAGTACCGGAGAACTGTATTCAGGAGCTTACAGTGTTGTAAACAAGGTGAGATTTGCTTCCCTAACTATCTAGAGAACAATGGTATGAGAAGAGAAATTATAATTGAAGTATCAAAAGGTGTGACTAAGGCCTCTGGGATGAAGATTATTGACACAATCAAATGTGTTACCTCCATTGCACTTGTGAGAGTCTAGCTTTGTAAGGTGAGTTACTGACCAATATGTGGTTGATTGGCTGCACAGGGGCTCAGTGGTAAGAATCTGCCTGCAATGTGGGAGACACAGCTTTGATCCCTGGGTTGGGAAGATCCCCTGGAGACGGGAATGGCAGCCTACTCCAGTATTCTTGCCTGGGAAATCCCATGGACACAGGAGCCTGGCGGGCTACAGTCCATGGGGTTGCAAAGCGTTTGATACAGCTGGGAGGCTAAGCATGCACACACACACACTGTTCACAGTGGAAAGTAGACTTCCTTTTTCAGTAAAATGACAGAGTAGACATTCTGAAAAATTCTGCTGGAAACAAAACACCCAGAAATGATGAATAATATGTAGAAAACACCTATTAAAATCCATAGCCAATAAAACATGTAATCAGCTGTTTCAAGTAAAAATAATAATAATGTATTGTGGTGTTTATAAGTAGAAGCAAAACATTTGACAGAATAGCAAAAGGCTGGATGGAGAGAAATGAAAGTATATTGTTCAAGGTTCTTATACTACGTGTGTGAAGTAGTATGATTTCACCTGTAGGTGAGCTGTGATGAGGTAAAGACATATACTACAGATCTGAAAGCAAACATTGCAATAATACAACAAAGCGTTACATTTAGTAAGACAACACAATAAATGAAATGGAATCATGAAATTTCTATGGAACCACCTGCATAGAAAATCCCATGGAATCTACAAAAATGGAATGGAATGAGTTGAGCAAAGTTGCAGAGTGTACAATCAATTTACAAACATCAATATACAAAATACTAGCAACAATTAAAAACTGAAATAAGCAAATGAAGCAACTGACAAACAACTAATCTCAAAGATATACAAGCAACTTATGCACCTCAACTCCAGAAAAACAAATGATCCAATCAAAAAATGGGCCAAAGATCTAAACAGGCATTTCTCCAAAGAAGACATACGGATGGCTAACAAACACATGAAAAGATGCTCAACATCACTCATTATCAGAGAAATGCAAATCAAGACCACAATGAGGTACCACTTCACACCAGTCAGAATGGCTGCGATCCAAAAATCTACAAGCAATAAATGCTGGAGAGGATGTGGAGAAAAGGGAACCCTCTTACACTGTTGGTGGGAATGCAAACTAGTACAGCCATTATGGAAAACAGTGTGGAGATTCCTGAAAGAATTGCAAATAGAGCTGCCTTACGACCCAGCAATCCCACTGCTGGGCATACACACAGCAGAACCAATGCAGTGCTGTGAAATGGAATAAGCATTAAACAAACAAACAAAAAAAAAACTGAAATAAACATAATGTCATTTGTGTTGTAGTAAAAATATGAAGTACTTAGGGATACATTGACAAAAGATGTACAAAATTGATACACTGAAAACTAGAAAACAATTCTGAGATAAATTACTAAAGACTTAAATCAAGAAAGACTGTGTTTATGGGTATTGAGAAGATTCAGTACTGTTAAGATGTCAGTTCTTCACCAACTTGATCTATAAATTTAATGCAATTCCAATCAAACTTTCAGCAGGGTTTTTTTTTTTCCAGTTAGAAATTGATATACTGATTCGATAACCCAGGAAAGGACCAAAGTCAACTTTGAAAATGATTAACAAAGTCAGAGGATTTATACTACCTGACTTCAACAATAAAGCTATAATAATCAAGACAGCAAGGTATTGGATGTCTAGATGAACAAATAGACAAATATATCAGTGGAACAGAATGTCAAGTTCCTAAATAACCCCACGTATACTTGGTCCTGGGTACAGATCCTATACCAGCACCACTGGAGGCCCACTACTGCTGTTGCTGGAGGAGGTGGGGGTAGCGTTTACACGTACAAACCCTGTTAAAGATAAGGAGGGAGTGGTTGGCTGCCACGAAAGGAAGAGGCAAGACGACTGAAAGCTGCGGGCCTGGGCGCCAGGCACAGCGGGCCTGCCTAAGACAGGCTGGACCAGGACAAGCGTCAGCTTCCCCCGACCCCATCCTATCCAGGCAAGCAAACGCCAAGTCACAGGCGCAGCCATCAACTGCCCAGGGCGGGGTGGGCAGGAGTGTGGAGAGATAACCTCTGCGGTTTAGATAAACAGAAAAGGACTCAAGATGAGGGTGGAGCAGGAGCACTGAGAAAACCCCCGCCACTCCAGCCCCCGCTCGAAGCACTTGTTCAGCCACTACGTGGCGTCTGACTGCACCCCCATGGATTGCAGCACGCCAGGATCCTCTGCCCTCCGTTATCTCCCGAGTTTACTCAAATTCACCCTAAGCACAAGAGAAGACTGAAAGAGGGCTTCCCTGGCCGCACAGTGGTAAAGAATTCACCTGCCAATGCAGAGGGCACAGGTTCGATCCCTGCGCAGGAACATCCCACATGCCGCAGAGCAACTAAGTGTGTGTGCCAAGGCTACTGAGCCTGTGCTCCCGAGCCTGGGAGCAGCAACTGCTGAGACCTGCGTGTGCCCTGGAGCCATGCTCTGCAGCAAGAGATGCCACTGCAGTGAGAAGCCGCCCACAGCAACTAGAGGGGAGACCCTGCTCACCTGCTCACCAGCGAAGAGCAGCACAGCCCTGCCCTGCCCCCCCCACCACCTCCGCTTAAAAAAAAACTGGGGGAATTCGAAGCCAATGCTACTCTGAAGGTAACCATAGCAATACAAAATCTAAGTCCAATTCAACAAGTGATTTGACTGACTCAACCTTCCCCACATCAGTTTAGCATTAGAAGTGGTCACATTTGGAGGTATAAATACTGTTTATCTCAGTTCTATAAATATGGTTAAGCATTCAATCAAAAATTGAGACATAAAAAAACATATCTCAACATACTGTATGTCTGTGTGTCGCAACAACAGAAAAGTCCCACTGTGAAGTGAAAGCGAAGTTGCTCAGTCGTGTCCGACTCTTTGAGACCCCATGGACTATAGCCTAGCAGGTTCCTCTGTCCATGGGATTTTCCAGGCAAGAGTACTGGAGTGGGGTACCATTTCCTCCTCCAGGGGATCTTCCCAACCCAGGGATCAAAAGCAATAAACAAGACTCACCGATGACCCAGAAATTGAAACTATCAGACTGGAAGTTAAAGGAACTGTTGGGTTGGCCAAAAAGTTCCTTCAGTTTCTTAAGTAAAAATAAGAGACACATTTTTCATCTTCACCAAGAACTTTCTTTTCTTTTCTTTTCTTTTTTTACCAAGAACTTTATTCAACAGTGTATTCACTGTTTTGTTGCACTACCTCTGCCATTTTTTTCAGGCAACTTCATAATTCACTTTCCCAAAACGTTGTATCTTTTTGAGTAAACAACTGTTCCAAGTGCCTTATACAGTCTTCCAGGGAATTGAAAGTTTTCCATTAATTTGTAAAGACTGAAATAAATGGACATCTAAAGGTGCAGTTCCTGTATATGGCAGATGAATCAGAACTTTCCAGTCGAACTGCAACAGTTTTTGCCTGGGTGTAAAGAAACACGCGATCTTGCGTTATCCTGATGTATATGCGTTTTTTGTTGACTCATTCTGGACGCTTTTCGTTGAGTGCTGCTTTCAGTGGGTCTAATTGGAAACTGTATTTGGTGGAATTAGTCGTTTGGTTTTCCAGAAGGAGTTCATAATAGAGGACTCCCTTCCAATCCCACCATATATACAACATCACCTTCTTTGAATGAAGATCGGCCGCTGGTATGGTTAGTGGTGTTTCATTTCACCTGGCCCACTATCTTTTCCATTCTGCATTATTGTACAGTGTCCACTTTTCATCACCTGTCACAATTTGTTTTAAAAATTGAAGATATTACATTTAAGTGGAGAGTCGCATGTAGAAATACATACAGTCAAGAAGGTGTTTTTTGTTATTGTTGTTTAACTTTGTGGAACCCAAACACCAAAGTGGTGAATATAAGCAACCTGGTGCACAGGGTCTTCAGCCCTTGGTTTGGATGCTTTGAGTATGTTGCCAGTCGCCTGCATGATAGAACAATTAACTTGATTGTTCTCAAGTAATGTCTCAATTTGACTACTACGACTTCAACTGGTCTACTCAACCGTGGAGTGTCATCCGGTGCGAAATCTCCAGCATGAACTTTGCAAACAACCTTTGACATGTTCAATTAGTCACAGCATGGTCTCCATACATGGAACAGATATTTTTCTGCATTGCAGTTGTGTTTTTACCTTTCCTGGAATAATAATGCACAATATGCCAAAAATGTTGCTTTTTTCTTCCATCTTCAATATTTAAAATGGCTACATACAAATTCAGCAATTTGGATAAGCTTTTAAAAATGTATGCTGATATAATAGTTGTCACAATACAATCTAACAAAATTGTTTCCAATAAAGTTAAAGACAACTAAGCCCTATGAGGGAGAAGGCAATGGCACCCCACTCCAGTGTTCTTGCCTGGAGAATCGCCTGCCTGGTGGGCTGCCATCTATGGGGTCGCACAGCGTTGGACACGACTGAAGTGACTTAGCAGCAGCAGCAGCAGCAGCAGCAAGCTCTATGAGAGCCATCTTATGGAAAAAACCAAAGGAACCTTTTGGCCAGCTCAATATCATTAACATGTTAAAGGCTCAGACGAAAATGATAGCATTCATGAGTAAAGGGGGAATTTCAGCTGAGAAATGGAAATCATGAGAAAGTCTCAAATGGTAATGTTAGAAAAATTTTAAGAACAATAGAGATGAAGCAAGCCTTTGACAAGCTTACCAGAGCACTTGACACACCGAGAAAGGAATCAGTAAACTTGAAGATAGGTCAGTACAAATTACTCTCACAGCAAGACAAAGAGCAAACACGAGAGGGAAAACAAAGACACAGAACAGAATATCCAAGAGCTGTGGTACAGTAAGAAGTGGTTTAATATATGTGGAATCAGGGCTCCAGAAACAAAAGAGAATGGAGCAGAAGCAGAAGAAATACTTGAAGAGATAATAGTGGAGAATTTCTCCAAATTTATAAAAGATGTTCAATTACAGATGCAGGAAGCTGAGAGAACACCAAGCAGGATAAATGCCACCCCCTTGAAATAATCTCATGCTAGACACATCATATTCAGACTGCTGAAAAATAAGGAGAGAGAGAAAATCATGACCCAAAGAATAAAGATACATTATATGCAGAGGAACAAAGATAAGAAAGTAGGGTCTTAAAGAGATATTTGTGTACCTATGATCATAGCAGCATTACTCCCAGTAAGTAGCTCATGAAAGCAACACAGGTGTCCATCAGCAGGTGAATGACAATCAAAATGTGGTCTATACATACAGTGCAATATTTAGCCTTCCAAAGGAAGGAGGTTTGGAAATATGCTACCATACTGATTATGCTAAATGAAATAGTACGTTAGTCACTCAGTCGTGTTCACTCTTTGTGACACCATGGACTGTAGCCCACCAGGCTCCTTTGTCCATGGAATTCTCCAGGCAAGAATGCTGGAGTGGGTTGCCATGCCCTCCTCCGAGGGATCTTCCTCATCTAGAGATCAAACCCAGGTCTCCTGCACTATAGGCAGATTATTTACTATCTGAGCCACCAGGGAAGCCCTTTAAGTGAAATAAGCTGGTCACAAAAAGACAGGTACAGCTTTGAGCACGTTGCCTTTGCAATTCTGAGGAAATGGACTGATCCTGAGAATCACTGTGTGTTTGGTGTTTGGGGTGACGCAGGAGTTCTGAGTCTCCTCCCTTTTAAGGTTTCAGAACAACCTCTGGCAGAGAGGCTCAGCACTCGACTCTGACATTACAGACTCTCCCAAGGCCAAGACAACGATGATGTCAGCTCCAGAGACCAGACTTGGCATAAGGAAGGAAACCAGCTAAATACACTCTTGCCAACTAAACCCCGTCTTTGCCAAGCTCTCTCCCATCTGCTGTATTCTCTGGAGTTAATGCCTCTGTGACTGGAGAGACCGTCCAGCCATCAGTAATGTATCCTGAGAGGTCCAAAGGTCCAAGGTCCATTCAGGCTCCCACAGAAGGAAGGAACACTTTATCACAGAACAGAGTCTAGTGTTTTTATGGGACTATCCATGCTGGTCACGGTCAAGTGCTTCCAGGGTTGAGTTTTCTGGTCATTCCTCTCCACTCAACCTACCCGTCCACTTCTAAATACTTTTCCAGCTCTGTTCACATAGAGCAAAGCCCCACAGGTACAGATTTAGGATTTGGGTAGCAAAAATCTGAGATTTAATTTAAGATTTTGTGGTGTGGTACTGTCAAGCTAGACACACACAAACACAGCCACAGAACATTTTTGAGCTGGAGGTGGGGGAGAATTAGATTCAATGAAAAAATATTATAAATTCAGGAGAGCACACCAGGAAGAACTGTAAAAGGAAATCCTCTCTGATGGAACCAAGACCATGACCTGGAAAAGTAAGAGCAAGCAGTTTTCATGCTGAAAAGTAACTTGCTGTGATGCCGAGGCTCTTCCACACCTGTAAATTGCAGAGGGCATGGTCCCTGGACCAGCAGCATCGTCATCACCTGGAGCTTGTTAGGATTAGGGTTGATGCTTGGCTCCTGCCCGGGACATGCTGAGTCAGGAGTTCCAAGAAGAGGGCGCAGTACCCTGTGTTGTCTCAGGCTCTGCAGACGGTGCTGGTGCACATCTGAGAAGCACTGACAGGGAGGGCAGAGGAGGAAGGTAAAGACAGTAAAGAGCAGAGTTGACGAGGCGGAGCAAGGCCTCCCGTATGGCCCTGATGGACACGAACACTTACTCCCATCAGGGGCAACGTAGAACTCTTGGCTGCAGCCTGCGAGCTGCAACTAAAAGATCCCACATGCTGCAGCTAAGACGCAGAGCAGGGCTTCCCTGGGGGCTCAGTGGCAAAGAACCTGCCTGCCAGGGCCAGAGACTTGGTTTCGACCCCTGATCTGGGAAGACCGCAGAGCAGCGAAGCTTGTGCGCCACAACTATTGAGTGTGTGCTCCAGAGCCGCAGCTGCTGAAGCTCTCCACCCTAGAGCAAGAGCGGCCGCGAGCACCGCACCTGGAGTGGCCCCCAACCACCACCGCTAGAGAAGAGCCCACGCGGCAACAAAGCCTCAGCACAGCCGAAAAGAAAGACAGCATAAGCAAGACTGTAGAAAGACCCAGAGCAGCAAAGTAAACATAAAAAACGCGACCAAGTGTAGACAGAGTGGCAGCACCACTACTGGCCCCGGGGAAATGAGGGAGAGGCTCTAAAAGGTGTGAAGGGAGGTAATGAGGGGCAGTCAGCACCAGGAAAAACACAATGAGGGAAATAACCGAAGGTTATTAAATGTGATCGAGGTCTGAGCTGTAGAGGGCTCGTAGAGTTTCCTTCAAGAGGAAATCTCAAGCAAAGGGCCCCAGGCACCACTCAGCTAATGTTTATTTGGATGCTTACTTGTTACTTTTATTTATTGCGATACAACCTCAAACTCACCAGGAAATTATAAAGACAGTACAAAGGCCTTCTGAATACCTTTTGCCCATCTTTGCCAACTGTTTAGATTTTGCCCCATTTTATTTTTTTCAGATTTGTTTATGTGCTTTGTCGGGTCTCAGCTGCGTCATGCGAGATTGTGGCGTGCACTCTCTAGTTGTGGCACATGGACTTCGATGCTCCGCGACATGTGGGACCTTAGTTCCCCAACCAGGGATCAAACCCGTGTCCCCTGCACTGCAAAGCAGATTCCTGACCACTGGCCCACCATTTTGCTTACTGTTTCCCCTTCTCTCTACATATATGTATATTTGCATATTTATATTACATGTACATCTTCTTCTGAAGCATCTAAACTGTTTGCCACTTCATGCTTGAAATATTTATGCCTAAATATTTCAATGTATATTTCCCAGGAACACATTTTATTACATACCTTCCTAAAACAACACTCTTATCAGATCACATTATGACTATCAATATTAGGACATTTAATCTCGGCATAATAATATTATCTAATACAGGATCCATTTTTTCAAATTTCGTCGGTTGTCCCATTAATGTCCTTTTAGCTGTCTTCTTCCTAATTCTGGATCTAATCTAGGACCACGTGTAACATTTAGTTATTGTATCTCTTTAGCTTCTTTCAATCTGGAACATTCTGTATGTTTCCTCATGGTTAGATTCAGGTTTATGGATTTGGGGGAGGGGGACCACAGATGTGATCCTGTGTCCTTGGCAGTGAATCAGATCAGGAGGCATACGACAGCTGTATATCCCCATGTGGGTGATATTACTTCTTTTTATTTAATATTTAATTTATTTATTTCACCACACCAAGTCTTAGTTGCAGCATGCAGGATGTAGTTCCCTGACCAGGGATTGAACCTAGGCCCCCTGCACTGGGGATACAGTGTCATAGCCACTAGACCACCCGGGGAAGTCCCTGTGATGTTATGTCTGATCACTTGGTTCGGGCGGTAGCTGTCAGCTTTCTTCAAGGTAGTTACCATTTTCCCCGTTGTAACTAGCAACCAACTGTGGGAGACACTCTGAGACTGGTCAGGACTGTGGTCCTAAGGATCTAGGAGGAGCAGAACCACCTTGGGCTGCTGTGGGAGCCGGTTACTGTCTAGGTGAGCTGTCTTTTCTGCATCTGAAGCCGGAACCTCCAGGTCATGGTCTGGTGGGAAGATGGACGTAAACCGGGGGGAAGCAAGAGCCCCCTGGGAGCCGAGAGCTGGAACCCATGTGGGTCCTTCATCTTCCCTCTGAGACTCCTTATCCTGGAGTTGGACACACCTGGCCCAAAGGTGGGAGAAGCTGCAGCAAAGGGTCACAGGGCTGGAGGAGGTGCTCGGCCGCCCGTGGGGGCTGCAGATGAGTGGCAGCGGGAGCTGCAAGGGCAGCCGTCTCCCAAGTGCAAAGGAACAGGAGCGCTCCTTCCGTCCTGCCCGGGCGCTCACACACATCTGTATCGCAGGTTAACTATGCACTTAAGGTGAAGTCAGGCCACCGTGGAGAAGACTGCCTATTTACTGAAGCCTGCCCAAACTTAGAATTATTACATATGCCATAAACTTAGGTACTTATACATGCAATAAACTGTCGCACCCACATAGCAGGCAGCTCTGCAGAATGACACCCTAGCACGGTGACCTCACCCTGTGGCAGTGATTCTCGTGGCTCTTGCTGACACGGTTGCCACTGCCTCAGCCTTTTAAATCCCCTCGAGTGACAGGGCAGATGTTTTATTTCAGAGTGCCAGAAACACTCAAAGTTGAAATCCATTGCCCTAAATGGAGGAAAGGATTTCCGGATTTAGAAGATGTAGGACAGTTTGCTGACACACCATCTCAAATCTGAAGACAACAGAAAACAGTGAAGACCAAAAAAAAAAAAAAAAGGTGACCAAGGAAAGATCAATAGATTCAAAGCGTGATTCAAAATTGGAATCTGTGGATGAAGCTGAACTTGAGGACTGCAAGATGAATAACAATGTTTGGGGAGGGATTCAGGTGAGCAAAATGCAACCCAGACATCAGACGGAGAGAGTGGAGGAGGAAGGGAGTACACCTAAACAGCCAGATCACTTCTCCCATGATCTCTGTTCACACAAGTTAATAGGGAAAAATATTTTTTTAGAAAACTGGTACATTAAAATAATGATTATCTTGTGATCTCATTGAAAAGGGAATGAAAATGCCGTGTCCACTATAGAATCACTGTAAGTGAAGAGAGCACTGTCAGCATCAGGATGGAGTGATAAAGGACAACAAGCTGGATATGATAGTTTAAAAATGTAAAATTAGGGACCTCTCTTGTGGTCCAGTGGCTAAGGCTTCATGCTCCTTGACTGGGGAACTAGATGCTGCATGTGGCAACTGTGACCCAGTGCACTCTAAATAAGTAAATAAATATTTTTAAAAATCTAATATTAGATGTCGATGGGGTTTTAGAAGAAGAGTCAGGGTTGGATTAAGACTGAAAATCAAACAATCTAGTTTCCCTTCTGAGACTAGGAAGACCAAAGTAAAGCCTGGAGTGACTGAGCCACTGGACTCGGGTGTGCTCAGGTGTGTTCAGGTATGAGGATGCTGACACCTCGGCAATGCACCCTGAAGCGGGAGGAGAGGGTCTGACAGCTGACCCAGTGGTGGCTGGCCTGTCTGCAGACTGCTGAGCACTTGGCAGTAACTGTTCCAACCACACTCTGAATGCGGAGCTGGCTCCCTCTGCTCTGATGTCTAAAGAGGCCCTCCTGGCCAGGATGTGGCAGAAGGGGTTCAGGAGGTGGTGACCCTGAGAGGTGAGTGCGTGTCCCACTGATTCTGGCAGTGATTCTCTGACATCTGCACCTGGGCCAGCAGCTGGGGAGTGTGGAAATCCAGAGGGCACTTTCGGAGGAGAAGATGGGCAAGCCCTGGGCAGAGGGTCAGGCAGGAAAGCAGAAAGCTGGGGCTCCACGCAGAGGCAGCATGGTGTTACAGTAGAAGCAATGAACACGCTCCGCGTGGTTCAGTTCTCCTTTGTCCTGTGATTTCTGACTTCCTGTGGTGGGGTATTTTTAAGTCCCATCCCCCACTTTTTTATTATGAAGTACTTCATATATTTAAAACAGTATATAGTATATATACATGACTGATATTCTGCCGGTTCTCATCATTGGTGTGGCTTTTGATCTGTGGCCAGTGGTCACCCCACCAGGTCCTGGTGAATGCCAGTGGCTATTCTGATTGTTCGCTGTCTGAATCAGGCCACTGTCTGGTTGCTAGCTGTTTGATTGTTACCCCAGCATATATCATGGAAAAAAACAAAAAAAACAAAAACCCTGTGTACACATCAGCAGAAGAAACAGCATTACAAAATATTTCAAAAGCATTTTTAATGGCTAAACCATTTGCACCATTAAAAATTCAGAAAGCATGAAAAGGCAGCAATCTTATCCCTCAGCTGCCTCACCTCCAGTGTGAATAGTTTCTTGTGTATACTTCTGGAGATTTTATATATAAACAAAAAACTAGATACATGTATTGCTTCATTTCTCACTGAGGGTAGTGTGTAACACACAGCGCTCTGTCCCCTTTCTTCCAAACCTAACAGCTTATCCTGGAAATCTCTCCACTTCAGTGCATAAATAACTTTCTTTCTTTCTTTTTTTCCCCTAATCTCTATTGTAAAGAGCTGGGTAGGTCTTCATGGTACAGTGGTGCTATAATCTCTGTTGTAATTTATTTATTCTCCTACTGACGACATTCAGGGTAATTTACTGACTATTTTAATGGATAACGTTGTACACACTCACTTCATAAATACACCAGTAAGGCAAATTCTAGAGGTGGAACTGCTGAGTTCAAGGGTATAAGTGCTGTAACAACGTTTCACAGGAATGCAGATATAGCTGTAAAATAAAATCCCTGGGAGCAGAATTGCAGGGTCAAAATGCATGGGTATTTAGATTGCAAGTATGTCTCACTTGGGGCTGTATGAGCAACCTGCACGTAATGGTGTAGTAACCAACTTCTGGCTCTGTTCCAACTTGGGAGCTGAAAGCGCTGTCTTAGCTAGTTTTATTTTACATTTCCTTCGTTATGACTGAGGCTGAGTATTTTTAAAATATATTTAAGAGCGTTTGTATTTCCTTTCTGTCAAGTTCCATTTCTACTCTTTTCCTATTTTTCCTCGGGATTGGCAGTCTTTTGATGGACTTTCAGGAGCTCTTGACATGAGAGGAGTTAACCCTACGGATAGAAAGTGCAGCTGTTTTCCAGTCTGGGCATTCGTCTTCTGACTCACATTGAGTTCTGCTGTGTGGGGCAGTTTTTCTTTCTATGCGGGGCGGTATCGCTTTTGTCAGCCTCAGTTACTCCAAGGACTGCACTAGTTCTGTGCTGACCCGTTCAGCTGGTCTTAGTAACAAGGGCAGTGGATTGTTTCAAGGCTACACAGCCTGGGGCAGGCTGTTCCTGAAAGGGGCCAGGAAGTAAATAATTTAGATCTCTGCTGCAAAAATTCAGTCCTGCTGTTGCAGAGTGATAAGCATCTATCTTCACAAACAAATGAGCAAGGCTGTGTGCCAATAAAACTTTACTGGCAAAAGTAGATGGCAGGCTGGATTTGGCCCTTGGGCCCTAGTTTGGACCCCTGGCACAGGGGCAGTTAGGGCACTTTCCTCCTCCAGTCTGTGAATCCAGCTGGTGTACATTCAGTCTTCCCCTCAGAGTCCCTCCCTGGCAGAAAGATTACTTCACTCACTTCTCCTGCCAGAGTCCTAACCCGCGTGATGCTCCAGCTGCTCAGCAAAGACTTACTCATTTCCCAACCTGGAACCCGGAAGTCAGCTCCCCAGGCAGCTGTGGGCAGCCAGGCACCCAACCAAAGAGCCCCTTGGCACAGGCACACCCTTCAGTAACTGAGATGGGAGCCTTCAGGATGATGGCAAATGCTACTGAGGAATTTCCCTCCGTGGGACTTTCCCTCCAGCACAGCCCACTCTCAGCTGCCTCGATCGCTCCACATATGCGAGGCTTGCCCTCAGAAATTAGTTCTCCCATCTCTTCCATGCACAAGAAAACCTAATAATGTACTTACTTGATAGGGGAAAGAGCATTAAGAAATCATACAGTTGTTTCAAGTGGCTACAGGAAAATCTTGCTTTGAAACTTTAGCTGCAATAGACTCTTCCTGGCTTTGGATGGGACTCAGTCTTAAAGGAGGCTGCTTTGGAGGAAAGGTGGCTGGTCCTTACCTTGTAAGAACTGAGGACCCTTGTGAGGGAGGGCTTTCCTGAGGAAGTAGCATTGAACAAAACTAGGACTGGTGGGATGGGGGGAGGCAGGGGGCATGGAGAAGGCATGGGGGGTGGTGATGGGCCAAAGGCCAGTGTGGCCAGAGGCAAGAGTAGCTGGAGAGGCACACGGGGCCAGCAGAGCCTTCCTCAAGGCTCCGTGTCTTAAATCCAGCTGTGGGTGGAACCCACTGTAGAGGAAAAGGACACAGAACTCTGGGACTCTGGTGACTGTAGGGGTGAGGGAGGGCTTTCCTAAGAAAGTGATATTAAACTCAGGAAAGACGGCAGTGGGCAACCAGGAAAGAGAGAAGTCGTCAAATATGCATTTATAAAGACGCTGCTGGGGACTCCCCTGGTGGTGCACTGGTTAAGACTCCACATTCCCAATGTGGGGGGCCTGGCTCCATTCCTGGTGGGGGAACTAGATCCCATATACTGCAGGTAAAGATCTCACATGCCACAACTAAAGATCCCGAGTGCCACAACTAGGACTGGGCACAGCCAAAGAAATAAATACATAAACTATTTAACAAATGAAGTGAGGCCAGCTGCCTTGTGGAAATGGAAGGTTTGTTAAAAGTAGCAACCTGGAGCCTTTTGCTGTTGTTCAGGCAAAAGATGCAGGGCAGGAGAGAGACAGAGGTGGATATGTTTGAAAGACATGGAGGCTGGAGACATAGGGGTGGAGGACAGGGAGAGGGGTCTCCACTGATGCCCCCCGGGGCTCTAATGATACTCAGTGGCTGGCTCTTAAAGAAAGATCCTGGACCACTTCTAGGTGGTGGGCACCCTTACTCGACATCTTCCACATGCTTGAATCTGGTGGGTGGATCCCCAGGGTCCCTCGGGTTTAAAGTTACTGACTTCCACCCAAGCATCCTGCAGAGTAAGCTGCAATCTGCTCACATCTTCCCTCTCATCTACACTTCTGTAGGCATCACCTGCCCGACTCCCACATCCGTGGAGCATGCAGACATCCAGGTGAAGAATTACAGCATCAACTCCAGGGAGCGGTATGTTTGTAATTCTGGCTTCAAGCGTAAAGCTGGGACCTCCAGCTTGACCCAGTGTGTGTTTAACGAGGCCACGAAAGTCGCCCACTGGACCACTCCCAACCTCAAGTGCATCAGTAAGTGGCCGTCCCAGCACTGTCCCTCCGCCCCTCTTGCCACGGCCACGCAGAGAGCAGGCCGCAGTACGGGCAGCTGATGAGGGAGCCTGCACGTCTGGGTTGAGGACTACCACAACTAGGACTGGGCACAGCCAAAGAAATAAATACATAAACTATTTAACAAATGAAGTGAGGCCAGCTGCCTTGTGGAAATGGAAGGTTTGTTAAAAGTAGCAACCTGGAGCCTTTTGCTGTTGTTCAGGCAAAAGATGCAGGGCAGGAGAGAGACAGAGGTGGATATGTTTGAAAGACATGGAGGCTGGAGACATAGGGGTGGAGGACAGGGAGAGGGGTCTCCACTGATGTCCCCCGGGGCTCTAATGATACTCAGTGGCTGGCTCTTAAAGAAAGATCCTGGACCACTTCTAGGTGGTGGGCACCCTTACTTGACATCTTCCACATGCTTGAATCTGGTGGGTGGATCCCCAGGGTCCCTCAGGTTCAAAGTTACTGACTTCCACCCAAGCATCCTGCAGAGTAAGCTGCAATCTGCTCACATCTTCCCTCTCATCTACACTTCTGTAGGCATCACCTGCCCGACTCCCACATCCGTGGAGCATGCAGACATCCAGGTGAAGAATTACAGCATCAACTCCAGGGAGCGGTATGTTTGTAATTCTGGCTTCAAGCGTAAAGCTGGGACCTCCAGCTTGACCCAGTGTGTGTTTAACGAGGCCACGAAAGTCGCCCACTGGACCACTCCCAACCTCAAGTGCATCAGTAAGTGGCCGTCCCAGCACTGTCCCTCCGCCCCTCTTGCCACGGCCACGCAGAGAGCAGGCCGCAGTACGGGCAGCTGATGAGGGAGCCTGCACGTCTGGGTTGAGGACTGAGGCTAAATAAACCAATGGGCCTCTAAACAGCTCAAAGAAGGGGAACTACGTGGGCTTTGGAGGTCACACAGTTCTGCATTCAAATCCTGGCTCTGCCACATAACCACCCATGAGACCTTGGGCAAGGGCCTCAGTGTCTTTGATCTTTTGGTTCCTCATCAAGAAAATGGGCCTGATTCATCAGGTCCTTTCAACACTGTGGGTTGTAGGAGGAGTAAGCAAACTCTGGTAAATATTAACTATTATTACTATCAGTGCTTTAGATCACAGAAGCAAGAACAGGGCTACAGACAGAGGTGTTTGCTCATAGCACCATGCTCCCTGGAGGGCTGCCCGATTCCTCCCCAGGAGACAGCCCACAGGGAAATCACTGCCTTTCCTCCCCTATTGATACCTGCCCTGAGAGAAGTGGGGAGACCCATGGAGCAGAGACCTCCTGGTCCAGACATTGTCTGGGAGCCAGCCAGAGCTCCAGACCAAGAATGAGAAGAGATCTATGGAATTCCCCCACCTTAAAAAAAAAAAATCCACAGCTGGATAACCATGCCAGGAGAAGTCAAAGAATCTTAGCCAGCAGTGTTATTTTCAGGAAGACTAAGCCCTGTACTCTAGAGAAGGAAAGAGAAACCCACAGTCTTCCAAGAGAAGAATGTGTTAAATAGTTACTGCACACATGGTGTGTGTCCAGGTGGGATATGTTCTCACGTAACATTTGTGGACATTCTCAGCTACTTTCTGGGGAAAGCAGACAAACGGGGTTGTTCAAGAGCAGATTCATGGCTGGGGGACTCCTTGAAAAGCCAGTCTTTCTATTGAATCTGTAGTGTTGAGTTCACCCTGTGCCCCTGCCCTGCCACTGCGTGGGGCTCAGAGGCCAGGCAGGCCTTCTGCTCGTAGCAGAGGCATCGCTGGGCTGGGAACAGGGTGCCCACCGCATGGACCATTGGGCCCATGGGAATGGGCTGGGTGAGGCCAGGTCTGAGCAGTAACTTTGGGGAGAACACAGCCGTCTTCCTCAGTCTATCCCAGGGACCCATTGGAACTGTAGTCCAGGAGCAAAAATCAGGGCTTCCTACTGTAGAGAAAATGGGCATTTCCTCAATGTTCCAATTCCTCTGGGTGAATGAATCAAGGATGTTGAACTGAACAGGGTGGGTTGCAAGATGGGGTGGGGGAAATGAAGGATGGGGGTTAGCCTAGAATCATAGATGTTTAGAACCAAAGACTAGGGGAACCTTTAGGTCCTAGCCCTCAAAGCCCCACCTTTTACTACTAACCACTCCCTCCATAATTTCCCCAATAACTTGTGCCCAAAACAATCAACTGAGTCATCATTTGTTTTCTCATGCAAAAGCCAGCGTTAAAAAGCTGAGTTGATGTCACTGATATCATTCTAGCCAAAGATAAGACACTTGTCTCTGAACTTGTGCAGTCTGCACTGGGAACTGCAGATGAACAGCTGTTTATCTCCTGTGTGTCTGGCCAGACCTGGGTGGCCAGATGTGTCCACTTTAAATTATAAATGTATTATTTGTTTAAAGTATACATTTATTATTATTATTATTCTTTTATCTACATCCAGTTCTGAAGCCACCCCAGGTTCCACCCTTGGGATCATAAATGCCGTGTGGTTATCCTCTCTCTAGGAGACCCCTCCCTGAGTCACCAAAGGCCACTCTCCACAGCAGCGCCAACAGGGTTGACCCCAGAGCCAGAGAGCCCCACTCCCTCCGGAAAAGGTAGGAATGCCGCAGACTCTCAGGACTCCCATCCTCGGCTGCCCTCAGGTCCACAGAGAGCCTGCCAGATCCGTGAACCACTGCCAGGGTTCCACTGCAAACACCCCTTATTCACGTCAAGGAAAAGAACTGACATTAACTTCATTTTCTCTTTTAAGCCAAAGTTGCCGGACAACTAGGCTTCAGGGGTGCACACTTCATAATGGTTTAAAATCCACTCTTACTAGGCCAGATCACACTTTCTGGTAGATGCGTAGCTTCGAGAATGGGTGAGGGGTTGGGGGCTGAGGTTCTGCCCACCTTGCATATCAGCCTTCCTGGGCCTCATGGGCATTGGCAGAAAAGCCAGCCCTCCTGGATCAGAGACAGAGGACTCTCTTCCCTGCAACTGCAGGCAGCAGGGCTGCTGGCAGTTTTCATCAAGTCCCTCATCCACACGTGCCTTAAGCAGCCCTAAGCAGGTGCCCGTGTGGGTGGCGGACATCCCTGGAGAGGAGGGAGCCTGAGCAGGAACCTGATGTTTTACTGTTGGTGTGAACACATCTGCCCTGTGCTCCGGGGGAGGGGGGGGAGGTACTGGCTCCACCTGCCAAGGCCATCTAAGCATCCTTGGAAAGATGGTGCCTGGAGAACTGGGAGAGACCCAAGCACATCATCTCCCAACAACCCTACCTGTGATTGTTTTGGTACACATGCTTGCACAAAGCTGCCGGGGTTCTGCATTTTGACCGAGTCTTAGGCAAACTCTACCCTAGTTTCCTCTGCACTGTTAAGAAAATCTGAGCTCTTGGATGCAAAATATCCTGGGAAGACTTGCCCTGTGTCTTCTGACACCCTCTCTTGACTCCTGATTCTCTGTGGCCCATTACCCAGTGTGAGGTTTTTATTTATTTTGGCTGTGCTGGGTATTTGTTGACGCTCAGGCTTTTCTCTAGCTGCGGCGAGCAAGGGTTGAGTTGCGGTGCATGGGCTTCTCGTTGCTGTGGCTTCTCTTGCTGTGGAAGCACAGGCTCTAGGCGCCCAGGCTTCAGAAGTTGCAGCTCGTGGATCAGGAGTTGTGGCTCGAGGGCTCTGGTGCGCTGGCTCCCTAGTTGTGGCATCCAGGTTTAGCTGCCCTGCAGCACGTGGGAGCTTCCTGGGCTGGGGATCAAACCTGCGTCTCCTGCGTCGGCAGCTGGCTTCCTTCCCACTGAGCCATCAGGGAGGCCCCGTCTCTTCCTTTCCCTCCAGGCGCGGCCATCCCACAGTGGCTGACAGCGCTTCTCGGGCTGCCTCCCTCCAGAGCCAGTTCTTAACTGAGGATGCTCACTGAGACCTCCTGGAACTCTGGGTGGTCTGGGGAGCACCTGGTTACTGGAGTTCCAGAAGCTCTCCTGGGACCCTCAGGGGGCCATGGCTAAGAACCATTGCTGAAAGGAAGGTGGAGGGGTGGAGCAAGGCTTTCCTTCCAGTTACTGAGCCAAGGACAAACAGGAAGAAGAGGCTGGGGTGCCCACAACCCCTTTGACCTGAGTCACACCTGGCTCAAGGGACCTCTCTCAGCCTGGCCTCCATGCCCCAAGCACTTGGCAGATTGCAGCCATGCAGGGAAATCTCAGGTGTGAGTGTAACCTCCAGGGCAGGTGCTGTGACCAGGGGCACCTCATGGGCCTGCTCCAGGTCAGGAGGAGCATGGTCTGCAGAGTGCCTGGGCCCTACGAGGCGCTGACAGAGGGTGAAAGGGCTCCTCCAACACACGTGGCTGGGAGAGCGTGGGGCAGAGGCCCTGACAGGGGGCCAGATAGCCAGGATGTGCGATCACAGCTTTGCCTCCAGGGCTGGGCTCATCAGGACTGTATTATCACCCTGGAAGACCCACTCACCACGGAAACAGAACAGCAGGGTTGTGCCACTGCAGCCTACAGGTCGTGGCAGCTGCTGGCCAGTGTGGGACGGGAGATCAAGGACCTCAACACAAGGCAGGCGGCCCAGCCTCCTCCCAGAGATGGGCGCCGAGCCAGGACGCATCCCTCAGGTCCACTCTCGAAAGGTCAGATGGGCTGAATCCCAGGTTCCCCTTATTTCAAAAGTTTTGTGCAAGTATGTAAAAAGTAAACTAAAATTAGCATCCTGATGTCTTTGGCAAGTACAGTTCCACTTTTCTTAACTACTTTTATGCCTTCACTTTTTGGGTGCACTGGTTCTTCACTGCTGTGCGAGGCCTCTATCTAGCTGTGGTGGGCGGGGCTGCCTCTAGCTGCAGGGCCCCGGCTTCTCACTGCCGAGGCTTCTCTTGCTGCCGAGTGCGGGCTCAGCAGCTGAGGCTGGCGGGCTCCAGAGTGCGGGCTCAGCAGTTGAGGCTATGGAGCATTGGCTTCGTTGCTCCACAGCATGAGGGATCTTTCCAGACCAGGGATCGAACCCCCTGTCCAGGGAAATCCCCAATTCCGCTTGTTTGTCTGAGCTGGGTCTCATAGTAACCACTTCTCCAGTGCCTGGTTCTACTCAAATCTTTGAGATTGTTAGCTTATGTGGCCCATGATAAATAGTTATAAATCCACTAGTGTCCACAAAAGCCTCTTGGCCATTCAGAACCGACCAAGATGTTACCCACTCTAGGGATCTTCCCTCAGAGCTGTGGAGGAGTTTGCTGGGAGAGGGCTGGCCGGGGTGGGCTCATGGGAGAAGGTGTTGGTCCACTCTCTTCTGAAGCTGAGAAAAGACACTGTTCTCAATGTTTTCATTGTCCATGTCTTGCACTCCCCTGCAGAGCCAGATCTTACTTCCAAGTCAGACACCAAAGTGGCCACAAGGCCAGCTACTGGACCAGGCTCCAGGCTGCCGTCCACAGCTCCTCCTGTGGGAACCACAGGGGTAGTCAGTAAGGAGACCACCTACGTCCCAGCTCAGACAGCAGCCAAGGCTCCAGAACGCACACACCCGGCCTTGCAGGCCACGCCCGGTTAGTGCTGGCTTTGCCTGCAGGAGGAGAGCGCAGCTCCCGGGGCTGTTTCTGAGACGCGGGTGCAGATCCAGAGTAGGCCGATCACATCACACCATCCAATCCAAAATCAGGATGACTGCGTGACCCCCTGCCTCCTGCTCTCTGCCACAGCCTTCTCGCTCCAGCCTATGTTCCATGCTCCACCCTGCTTCAGAGGGAAGAGAACTCTCTGCCCACACTAAAAGTTGCATGGCAGAGCCTTTGCTGCAAATCTGATTAAGATCTGCCTCCTCCTGACGTGAGCGGACAGCGGATGCTTTCTGCCATCTGGAATCACGGTGTGAGGGATAGGGGCTCGCTCTCTGGGTAATCTGCATGTTCTATAAATGTGCCTCTGATTCCTAAGCATGGCTCAGCATGGAAACAAGTGATCCTGGTTCTGTGCTAAAGTGAGTCTGATTTTGCCGGTTGTGAATTTCTCAGGGCTTTAAGATGAGAGCCAAACCATCCAGGAGTTCTCCTGCTTAGAGAAATTAGTGCCTTCAGGACCGTGGCAATAACTGAGCTGTAATCTCTTCCCTGCAGGTGCATATCAGTACAATCCCAGTGTTGTGACCGGTGAGTATTTTCTTGGTCTTTTGTAGTTATGTTTTATCTGCATCAAGTGGCGGTGTCCGTGTTCAGGGGACCTCAGTGCCAGGGTGCTGGACGGTCCTGACTTACGCCTGCTGTTCCAGTGTGGCCACCAACAGCTGCCCCTTTCACTGTCAGAAGTGTCTCTGTGTAGATGAGTTACATGACTGCACTGTTTGCAGTGTGTGCAGAATTCTAGGTTGGCTATTTATCTCAGTGTTGGTAGGTTCTCACTGCCAGGCGATTGGTATGGAAGCCAGGGTCAGTGTACCCCAGGCACCCTCGTGCAGCTGTTCAGGCCTCCTAAGCAGGGCTAGACTGTCATTCAGGACCCACTGGAAAACCAGTTAACATCATTAAGTGATGTTCTGCCATGAGCCACACTTACGTTTCACAGGGAGTTAGCACTATCCACTCCACAGCAAGTTCGCGTTCTTGGTATAAAAGGCATCTTTACAGAAGACATATGACTTTAAGGCTGGGAGAGAGAGAAGGTCCCAGAGAGGATAAGGAGGAAAATGGAAAAGTGCTTAAGAAAGGAAGGGGAGAGAGAGAGAAAAAAGGAGAGGGGAGGAAACAGAAGCAGGGAGAAATGCAAGGAAACAGAAGCAGAGAGAGATGCAAGCTTCCAGTGAGAAAAGAAAGCTGTCATTTCAACGCAGGCAAAAATTAATTTCTAATTTCTGTTCACAAGTTTCCTGGCTAGAGAATGATTCAAGTTTTTGTAGTGACATTTTATCTGCATCAAGTGTGTTCTGGGAAAAAGCCAAGTTGCTTTGGTCATTTTTGCATTTAGTTGATTAGAATGGTTTTAAGAACGATCGAAACATATGCCAACGCAAGATATTTTTCAAAGGCTCTCTGGAGAGTGTTTTCATGGAAAAACTGTGGCGTTTAATGACAACGACGCTGAAACAAGACTATGTTTATCATTTAAGAGGTGGCCAACAAGTAAGAGAGCTGACCAAATTTTTCTCCTTGTGTCACATATTACATTAATTTTTCTACAGACTTTTACTTTTTTTAGTCATTTTCTTGAACTGTTAATATTTGCCCAGGGCTTAACAATTAAAAGTTATAAAAGGCTGTATGGTAAAAAGCCCATCTCTGACTGAAAGTCCCCTTGCAGGCAGGCAGGAACTCCTGCTACGAGATTGCAGGGTATCCTTCAGAGAGACTCGGTCTGTAAACAGCATGTAGAAGATACACAATACAGTTAGGTATATTATTTTCACGATTCTGCACCTTGTCTTTACCTAATGGTATGTCTTGGAAAGTTTTTCACATCAATAGATGAAAAAGCTACCTCATTCGTTCCAACAGCTCAGAATGTTCTATTATATGGATTTGCCATAATTTATCTAGCCAAAACTCCTACTGGGCCTTGGGGTTCCTTACATTCTTGGGCTGCGTAACAAAAGAGGACTAACTGGAAAAGCTTGTATCGCTTCACGCATGGGCAAGTATGGTGGTGGTGCTGGTTTAGTCACCAAGTCATGTCTGACGCTTGTGACCCCATGGACAGCAGCCTGCCAGGCTCCTCTGTCCGTGAGATTTCCCAGGAGAGAATGCTGGTGTGGGTTGCCATTCCCTTCTCCACGGGATCCTCCCGACCCAGGGACGGAACCCCCAGTCTCTTGCATCTCCTGCAGTGGCAGGTGGATTCTTTACCCCTGAGCCAGCTGGGAAACCCTTCTGCAAGTATATCTGAAAGAAAAAACCTACAGAATTTGAGGGCCCGTTTTTCCCAGTGTGGATTTCCAAACTATTTTATTGTGAGATCTAATCTGTATTTCTTTCCAGTTCATGACTTTCACTGGATTAAAATATCAAAAATTCTCTCCCTTATTCTAAATTGCCAGATAATAAACGTTAACTGAATACCTACAATAGGCAAAGATAGCTCTGCTCAAGGAACTGTGGAAATACAGAGATTTAAAAGAACACTTTGAATCTTTTATGTGGCATGAATAAGATTTTTTTCTTCCAGACTGCTAATGTAAACACTAACTAGACACGAAATGAGATCCATTTAATTTTACCGGCTAAGAGGATAGGAATGAAAACTAAAACCCTGCTAGGTGTCTAGAAACACTTAGTGATGAACAGTTTCTCCAAAGTATGTCTGTCACACACAATCTCAGACACCTGGGACCTAGGAGTGTGTCCCGCCAGGTACAAGAGGCAGAGGCACTCAGGACACCTTGGGCATCGGTAGGGGCTCCTGTTTCTGCAAGAATAAGCCACTGATTGAACATCTTTGAAAGATGATATAAACAATGCTTTACTATAGCAGTTACTCAGTAGATATTAATGTAATGTTTTAATCAGTCCACTGGTATTACCAGTATCAGTTCTTAAAAAATGAATTATATAAATGATTATCACGACTTTTATGTGTTTAAAGATTTTTTTTTTTTGATGTGGACCATTTCTAAAGTCTTTACTGAATTTGTTACAATATTGCTTTTCTATTTTTGGCCCAGAGGGTCGTGGGGTCTTAGCTCCCCTACCAGTGATTGAACCTGTGCACCTTGTATTGGAAGGGAAAGTCCTAACCCCTGGACTGCCAGGAAAGTCCCTTTCACAGCTTTTAAAAGTGGCTCTTTTAGTGCAACAAAATGGTAAATAGTAAATGTTCCACAAGTGAGTGAGCAAATACTCATTGGAGTTTGAGGGCTCTAACATTTTAATACATGTTGAGGGAAATGGTCCTCATTTCACTATCTTCTATATCTATGCACTCACTTGGCAGCCTTGTTTTGTAATCAACAACCTTATTTGATTATTCCAGTGTCTGTCTCTGCTTCTAACCTAGGCTATTTTTGAAGATTCTTGGTTGTGAAATAAAAGGATAGAATGTCAGCTATGACGGCATTTACACTGCCATGTCCATTTAGTGCGCCCGAGGGGAAGGGTTCATTTTTCAGACTGTATCATACCTCCATCTTTCAGAGCAGAAGTGCATCTGCTGTAGTTCACACGCTCAGCCTTTAAAGGGACTTCCTCTATATCATATCATTCGTCTGTTCAAACGATACAAATTGAGCTCCTATCTTGTGCAGATGTGCTCCTAAGCTGCAACAACATGCAGATTTCTCATTAAAAAGCAAATGGCACTTTACATGTCCTTCAGCTGCAGTTCAGTCGTTCAGCTGTGTCCAGCTCTCTGTGACCCCATGGACTGCAGCATGCCAAGCTTCCCTATCCTTCACTATCTCCCAGAGATCGCTCAAATTCATGTCCATTGAGTCAGTGATGCCCATGTCCATTGAGTCAGTGATGCCACCCAACCATCTCATCCTCTGTCATCCCTTTCTCCTCCCACCTTCAATCTTTCCCAGAATCAGGGTCTTTTCTAATGAGTCGACTCTTCTCATCAGGTGGCCAAAGTACTGGAGCTTCAGCTTCAGCATCAATTCTTCCAATGAATATTCAGGGTTGATTTCCTTTAGGGTTGACTGGTTGGATCTCCTTGCAGTCCAAGGGACTCTCAAGAGTCTTCTCCAACACCACAGTTCAAACGCATCAGTTCTTCAGCACTCAGCTTTCTTTGTGGCCCAATTCTCGCATCCATACGTGACCACTGGGAAAACCATAGCCTTGACTAGATGGACCTTTGTCGGCAAAGTGATGGCTCTGCTTTTCAGTGTGCTGCCTAGGTTGGTCACAGCTTTTCTTTCAAGCAGCAGTGCTTTTAAATTTCATAGCTGCACTCACCATCCACAATAATTTTCAGGCCCAAGAAAATAAAGTCTGTCACTGTTTCCCTTATTTCCCCATCTATTTACCATGAAGTGATGGGACCAGATGCCATGATCTTAGTTTTTTGAATGTTGAATTTTAAGCCAGATTCTTCACTCTCCTCTTTCACTTTCATCAAGAGTCTTTAGGTCCTCTTCACTTTCTGTCATAAGAGTGATGCCATATGCATATCTGAGGTTATCTTGATTCCAGCTTGTGCTTCCTCCAGCCCAGCATTTCACATGATGTACTCTGCATATAAGTTAAATAAGCAGGGTGACAATATACAGCCTTGAAATACTCCTTTACCTGTTTGGAACCAGTCTGTTGTTCCATGTCTGGTTCTAACTGTTGCTTCTTGACCTGCATACAGATTTCTCAGGAGGCAGGTCAGGTGGTCTGGTATTCCCATCTCTTTTAAGAATTTTTCACAGTTTGTTGTGATCCACACGGTCAAAGGCTTTAGCGTAGTCAATAAAGCAGATGTTGTTCTGGAATTCTCTTGCTTTTTCTATGATCCAACGGATGTTGGCAATTTGATCTCTGGTTCCTCTGCCTTTTCTAAATCTAGCTTGTACATCTGGAAGTTCTTGATTTAGGCACTGTTGAAGCCTAGCTTGCAGGATTTTGAGCATCACCTTGCTAGCATGTGAAATGAGTGCAATTGTGTGGTAGTTTGAACATTCTTTGGCATTGCCCTTCTTTGGGATTGGAATGAAAACTGACCTTTTCCAGTTCTTTAGCTTGCAGAAGGTTAATGGTTTAATTCCATCAATTAAGTATTTATTGATTACCCACTGTGAACCCAGCACTTCCTATGTGCTCAGTACAGGAAGACACAAAAGAGAAACCTTTACCAGGGAACTAAGGTGTTGACATTCTCATTTCATAACTGCCTTCAGGAAATGCAGGCACATAGCATGTCAGATACCCTCCTGTCTGACTGAGCTAGTTTGCAGGTACTGCCAAGAAAAGACGATTCCCTGGATATGCACAGAGAACATTTTTTTAAAACTGAAATATAGTTGATTTACAACAGTATGTTAGTTTCAGGTGTGCAGCATTTTTGTAGATTATACTCCATTCATGTTATTACAAGATAATTGTCTGTAAGTCCTTCTGCTATACAGTATATCTTTATTGCTCATCTGTTTTATGTATGGTAGTTTATGTCTGCTAATCCCCTATCTCTAATTTGCCCCTCTCTCTTCCCTCTTTCCTTTGGTAACCACAAGTTTGTTTTCTCTGTGTCTGTTCCTGATTTACATATACATTCATTTGTATTATTTGTTAGAGTCCACGTATAGTGATATCATACAGTATTTCTCTTTCTCTGACCTATTTCACTAAGCATAATATACTCTAGGCCCATCCACACTGCTGCAAATGATAGAATTTCATTCTTTTTTATGGCTGAGCAATGTTACATTGTACATAAATACCACCTCTTTATCCATGCATCTGTTCACGGACATTTGGGTTGTTTCCATGTCTTGACTTGGAAAATAGTGCTGCTATGAACACTGGGGTGCCCTTATCTTTTCAAATTAGTATTATCTGTCGACTTGTTGATGGTGGCCATTCTGACTGGCATGAGGTGGTACCTCACTGTGGTTACAGAGGACTCCTTTACCCACACTGGACATGGTCCACTGGCCACCTCGGCCGTCTTCTCCACTGAGACCCAACATCACAGTAGGCTGAAGGCAAGGCAGGGGCTCCTGCCTTCTGGCCTCCTGTGCAATAATCCAGCTTCTCCTTCCTCTCTCAAGCTAATCCTCCTCCCTTCTCTGTCTCATCAAATCTCTTCCTTTTTCTCCAACCCATGCAGCCTGCTAGGAAACATAAAAGTGGAAAACATGACAGCCGATGCATTAATTCATTGTTTTGGTGATTCTGGTTTCAATCTCTTTACTAAATTTGGTGATTCATGTTTCAATTTCTTTACTCCATTTGCCAGGAAATAACTAGGGAAGGAACCAAGTGTCTGAGTTCCAGGGGCTGAATTCAAATTGCTTTGTCATATCATTGGCTCAGGACCCCTCTTTGCCCTTGAGTCTGAGTCGGCAGCTTCTATTCTCAGTTAGAAACAGGAAGCAGCATTGTGAAAGTGGAACTAGAGTTAGCATCAGCTCGCCTTTTTTAATAAATCTCTCCGTGAACAGTAAATGCATGCCAACCTGATTAGTCAATGTGAAGGAATAGTTTACTGGAGAGTACAACATCTCTGCTAAGAAATTTGTCTTTTAGTGATGATGATGATTAATGTTTGATCTAGACGCTCAGAACAACGTTCACTAATTTCTCATTTCTCTTCTTTTGGAATAGTTTTCTAAGTTTTTCTAAGTTTTATTTACTTAGGTAAATAAAAGTAGTCTTGTTTTTCTAACTTTAGTGTCTCTTCTGATTAGCACGTCATTGCAAAAAGATCCAGGGGTGGGAGGAATGCAAACTTTTTAAAAAAGAAAATAAAGTTATCTACAAGCCCAAAGAATTACTTAATACTTGGCATATATTCTTCAAGCCTATTTTGTGTATATGGACACATATGTGACTTACTGGAAATTCATTTATTCATTTTTATCTCAACCAGCTTTTTCACTTAAGACTTTGTAGACACCTTTCTGTGTTAACAAGTGTAGATTTCAAAGTTTTGAAAAGCTGAATAATACTCCATTGTATGGGTATGCCACATTTCATTTAACTGTTTACTGATAAGAGATTTAGATTAACATTTAAAAAATTATTTTAAACAATGCTTTAGTGACTACTCCTGTGTATGCATTTCCCATTTTCTTAGAATACGTTTCTAGAAGTGAAATTAGAGTCAAAAGGAATGGTCTTCTCTGAAGCTTCCGTTACACATTGCCCGTTTCCTCTCCTATCCTGCAGAAACCTGGGTATGTTCCCTCATCTTATCTCTAGCTGTTTTTGATGACAGTTGGAGTAGTTTAAGGCCAAGTCCTCGCACACACGGTTGTGGCTGTCTGTCTAGGCGCAGGTCTGAAAAGCTGCAGGCTCCAGGCAATCAATATGCCTCCTGGGCCACGGTGAGACTCCTGGGTCTGCAGTTGTTCAGGCTGTCATCTTAAGTTGTTTACAGTTTATTTTTGGCTGCGATGGGTCTTTACTACCGTGTGGGCTTTTCTCTAGTTGCAGCGCTCAGGCTTCTCGTTGCAGTGGCTTTCTTCCTCATGGAGTACGGGCTCTAGGGCGTGCACGGGCTTCCGTCGTTGTGGCTCCTGGGCTCTAGAGCACAGGCTCAGGAGTTGGGGTACTTGGGCCCAGGTGCTACGCAGCAAGTGGGATATTCCCAGACCAAGGATCAAACCCATGTCTCCTGCATTGGCAGTGAATTCTTTACCGCTGAGTCACCAGGGAAGCCCCAGATTGTCATCTTAGACGCAGGGCACGTTGGTGATTTTTGCAGGGAGATTTCACAATATTAAGGCAAACTGGCCAAATCTGCTGGGAGCTTCTGACTGATACAAGTGTTTTAAAAATAGTACTGTTTCACCTGCTCCTGGGCCCAGCTCTCTTGCTTCCACATGAAGGTCCCACCCTCCCTAACAACTCCCAAACAACCACTGTGGCTGTGTTGGCAGGAAAGGAGTGTCCTCTCTGCCCTGATGTAGAACAGACAGAACAGTGTGGATCTTAGGATCTGTCAGTATCTGTGAGCTGGTTGGGAAGGCATCTGCATCTCTGCAGAAGCATAAACTGTACAGAATTTTCAGGCTAAGGAATGCTGGGACTTTGAGCAGGGTGCCGACTCTTTCTGCTCTCTTTCCAGCGGCCGTCTCCACACCTGTTGCCGTTGTCTTTGTAGTGTGCCTGGTGTTTCTTCTCGTACGTTGCCTGAGGTCAAGGTGAGTAGCACCGGAGACCCACGCTGCACAAGATGCCTCCTACCCCAAGAGCAGGGCTGCATCTGATGACCTAGGTCTGCCCCTGCCAAGGAAGACCCTTTCCTGATCTGATGACCTAGGTCTGCCCCTGCCAAGGAAGACCCTTTCCTGGCTGGAGATGTGGGTGCTCCCACCCACTGTGCTGGGCAAAAGGAGTGTCCAGGCCAAGTGGTCACTGATCAGGCCTGTTCCCTTCACTGTCCAAAGGCAGCCTGCAGGTCACTGGTCAGAATCTGGGCAGCCAGAAATCAATGGACGGCATGGGGCCAACTCACCAAAAGCCAATTCAGAAGCAAAGAATGTGCCACGTAACTGATCTGATGGATGTGCAGTTTGTATGATATATTTACAGATTGTTTTTGAATGTACTTGTTAAATACGGACATGCGTCCCCATAAATAGGCTCATATGTGTTGGCCTTGGCATTTCTAATACTAGAAATTCTATATTTCAGCAAGACTGTTTCTGCCACTTGCTGAAATTTCAGCTTTTATTTTTCTAATCTTTAGGCATTTTTACCATTTCTTCATAAAAGCCTCAAATAGCATATTAGCCTTGACTCTGTACTTCTATCAGCTGGTAGCCAGTATTTTACCATTCCATAGTGATATGGCTGTTCCAGACATATCAGGCATGTTGAAACTAAACTTTTAATCACTAGTCACAAAAATTTCTTCCTAAATATTATATCAATATAAAGATTATACCACTCTTCGAGCCTAACTTTGACAAAATGAATATTCCATGAAATGGCACTGCAAAGCCAAAATATAAAACAGCTATCAAAATATTCATACACATCTTCAAAAGCTATTAATATCACCCTAACCAAAAAGAAATGCCATAAACTTCACAGTCTAGAAATCAAGAAAAGAAAGCTGATATTTTACTTAAGAATTTATCAAAAAATCCCCCTAAATGCTAAAATATTTGTGAAATAGAAAATTACTTTTAAAAGGATTTTAAGAATATCATTTCAGTTAAATAATTTCTACGTAAAATGCATTTAGAATTATTCTTAGGAGATAGAATATATTCACTGATGATATTAAAAAAGAATAAATATACAATATTTTTAAAGAAGACATTAAAAATATATTCTTAAAAAGAATTTGTAGATTTGATAAATATGACCAATAAATATGCTCCTAAAAGGAATACATCAATATTCACCGACTGTATTCGTGGTAATAGTCATGAATGTGTCTTTAAGAATTGGTAAACATTGCTACTTGGCTGTGTGGTGAGCTGATTCTTTCCATAAGCTGATTAATTTGCAAATAGGTTATTAGGTAGAGTAGTAATTCAACAAATTGGGTTTTAGAAAACTGGTTTTGTAAACTGGCCTAGAGTTCTGATTTGTAGTTTAGGCCTCACTCCAAGGAGCTCAGGAGTTGACTCTACAATGTCCTGAAGATTGCTTCTTCTCAGGAGGCAGACTATAACCCACAGGTCTGCATACTCAGGACCTAAAACACACATCCAGTGACAGGTGGGGGGGCATGGGATCAAGATTCCCTGCATCCCCTACCCCTGGCTTCTCAAGAACTGATTAATACATTTAACACTAAGTAAATGTCAGGGTTTCCCTGGCGCCTCAGGTGGTAAAGTCTCTGTGTTCAATGGGGGAGACCTGGGTTCCGTCCCTGGGTCGGGAAGATTCCCTGGAGAAGGAAATGGCAGCCCACTCCAGTACCCTTGCCTGGAAAATCCCATGGACACTGGAGCCCCACAGACATGGGGCTACAGTCTATGGGGTCGAGGAGAGTCGGACACGACTGAGCGAGCTTATAACCATTACATCCCTTTTTTCAGGACTTTCAAGGCTTGGCCAGGCTCCTGGTCACTTACTCCTCCCATGGCACCTGGCACTGGGACCACCGCCTTTTGGCAGGGGGTTGGCAAGGCGGGGGGAGCTGCCCCCACAGTCCTGATAAAACTTGGTGGACAAAGGGGTGAAATGCAAAATGAGATCTAAATACCACCTGTGAGTGGAGGCAGTCTAGGTGCTCTCCATCAGTGTCCGGAAGGAACTGCTTGTTGACACAATCGCTCCTCTGTCAATTATCCTGTTTTCCAGGCGAGCCCACCAGACACCCGGCGTGGAGATGGAGAGCATGGAGAGTGTGCCGATGACCACAGGGGCAGACGCCAGAGGGGAGGACATGGAAATCCACCTGCATGGCCTAGGAGGCTCCAGGGACGCCGAGGCCAGCGGTGGCCGCGGTGAAGGCCCAGCTCTTCCCCAGCCAGAGAGGACCTAGGGAAGACTTGGGGCGCTGGCCCCAGGGGAAAGACCCCCAGGGTGAGGAAACATCTGGCCACCATTTTACTGACAGCCCAACTCAAGCATCGCCCTCACTGGTGGGTTCTCTGGGCTCAGGATCGATGCCCGCTGTCTGCCTGCCTTGCCTGCCCGCCCTGGGCGTAAGGCCCAGTTCCCAAAGTCCCAGCTGTCAACAGTTACCCAGGAGGGAGTGAAGGCCTCGGGGCTTCCTATCAGGGCTTTTATTTCATCATGACGTTTATTCAGGACAGCTTGTCCACTCGATTCAACCCCATTCCTCAGCCTGATCTGCAGGTTACAAAGAGAAGAAACACACCTGAGGCCCCAAGGGAACTACAAGACTTCTCCTGGACTGGGAGGTGTTAACAAGGATAACACCAGCGTTTCAGCTTGTAAAACCTTCTCTCGGCCAGGTGCTCTGCGTGCATGGAAAGGGAGCAGAGAGACTGCCTGGTAGATCCTCTAGATTTAAGGATTCAGAAAGAAGAAAACTTAATTTGGTGACATTTTTCTATAGATGTGCATTTATATTTATATCCTTGTCTTTTATATCTACATATTATAAGATTTGTATTTTGAAACTGTTCCTTGTACAAACAATATAAAATGTCTATTTTCAATTAAAAAAAAAAAAAGATTGTACTGCAAGAATCACTGATGAGAAATGTACCACAAAGGAAAAAAGGAGATCAGGAATGTAGAGTCCCACATGACCGAGGTCAGCTTTCCTCTCTGAAAGGAGGAAGAGTCGGACTGTGGCTTTGGAGTTTCCGGTAGCGTTTCCGTGAGAGGCACGTGCCTGTCTGCTGCACACGCTGTGCCTGTGTTGCTTTCTCTCCTTCTTTGATGTTTATGTTTGTTTATAAAATCATGGGCCTTGTCCCAGCTCTTCATTTTACAGATGGGAAAGCCGACACCTAGAGAAGTGACTTGCCCATTTACTCACGCAGAGTCTGCAGAGTCGGGATGGGGGCAGGTACAGGGGCGGGACTGTAAACCAGGTGTCAGCCACCCCATCACGTGGCCAGTGTAGCCGGGAGGGGAGGTGGACTGGAGGCAGAGCAACCAGTTCACCTGCTGCTGGGGCTCTCAGAGTGTTCTTTCTTGTGAATTTCTTCAGGTCATGAATTTAGATGCCTCAGCAGGGCCAGTGCACTGGGATGACCCTGAGAGATGGGATGGGGAGGGAGGTGGGAGGGGGGTTTCAGGACGGGGAACACATGTACACCCAAGGCTGATTCGTCAATGTATGGCAAAAACCACCACAATATTGTAAAGTAATTAGCCTCCAATTAAAATAAATTTTAAAAAAGAGTGAAGGAAGAAAGGGTAGGAATTCTAAATAGCTGGTGTTGGGGATTTCAGAGATGTACCATATTCACTGTCTCTTTCAACGAGCAGGAAACACTGCTAACACTCGAGCTGAGCCTTACGTACACTTGGTTATCCAGTTATCCTTACGTACACTGATTACCTACACTTTTTTGCTTCTCTCTACAGCTGTTTGTCCCTAAGTTTCTAGAGTTTATTAATAACTGGATCCAGTTTGTTCTTTACAAGAATTTTTAAGTGTATGACCCTTGTTATTTTAAAAACTTATTTGATAGGAACATAATCAACAAAAAGGCACATGTTCAGTGGAGCCAGGGATTTGAAAGGTTTCTATGGGATGGAAGAGGGCTGGGTCGCAGGGCTAGCTCATGGATTTATGGTTCAAGTTCTCATCATCTTGGGGAGAGTGAGTGATGTGATGCTGTGGAATCACCTTGCTCAGGTCCAAAACGAAGTGTGCTGTCCAACAAGCACCAACCAAGTTCAAGCTGGGTGAATTTTATGTCAAAAATTAGGTCTAGACATAGCAGCAAGCAGGGCTGGGTGGAGTCGAGGTCTAAAAGGACCAAGAGGGCTTGGGTTGGGACAGATCAATCAATCACTCAATCAGGGCTTTTTTTTTTTTTTTTTGCAGTCCAAGGGATAAAATGAATTCTTTTACCAGGTGGTACAGTCCTTCTAGGGGAAGGTTAAAACAACCTCTGTGATGCCAAAACATACCAAGGCCCCAGAATGCATCCATCAAGCAGTGAACATCTTGGAAAGAACTATGTGTTCATCTTTGAATTCTCTCAGAGGCTGACGCATTGCCCCGAAGGTCATTAACAGATGCTAGATCAACAAACATTGGAGAAGGAAATGGTGACCCACTCCAGCATTCCTGCCTAGGAAATCCCATGGACAGAGGAGCCTGGTGGGCTACAGTCCATGGGGTCACAAGGAGTCGGACACAACTGAATGAATGATCACACAGTTTATCTCAGGCTAAGACCCTATGGGTGCCTATGATTTCTGTAGCTCATTTAAAATCATCCCTTTAATAAATGCTCAAAGTCTATAATTCTTCACAATCTATATAAAAGAAAAAATAGATTAATTAAAATATTCCTAATCAAAATAAGGTAAAATGTTCTGAGAGCTGATTCTCAGGCAGAGTTAAAGGAGGTAACCTGGGGACACTCCGCACCCACCTCCCCATCCTTCTCCAACACCTCCAAGCATCTCAAGTTCTACATGTCCCCCATTTCTATATGCAGATAGTGACTGATCCCAGAGGGCTGGCTTGGGGGGACACAAGGTGTCTAGAAACGAGGTGGCATCATGGAGACCATAACCACCTCCCTGGACGGGCAAATGAGTGGCATGTGGGGTCTCTGGTGCACGTTTTCTGTTGCATCCGGACTCCTTCCCACTCCCTCACACCTGTGCCCACCTGCAGGCCAACTGTGAGTTCTCCAAAACCACCACTTCCCATCCGACCCGGAAGCCCCGACTCAGCCGACCGGGGAGGGTCCTGCAGGTGGACCTGATGTGATGCCACTTCCTTCGACCTGTCACCACGCGTCGGGCCTCCCTAGCAGCAGCTCCAGACCACTACTGCTTGCTGCCCTTGGGGGCTACTGGGCTCAGCCAGGCAGGGCTGCTCTGCATGTCGTCAACTTGTCTGTGTTCCGTTAGTCGCTGGGCTGAGCTAGAAGGTCTGAGAAGACCTCCCTTGTCTGGGGCCCTAGCGCTCCCTTGCATGAATGCTCCACGTGGCTAGCTGGGGCTTCTTCACAGATGGTGGCCTCGGGACACCAGACCACTTCCAGGTGAAAGAAGAAACTGCCAGGCCCCTTAAGGGTGGGGACTGCCACATCTTATGGGCACATCTGTTTCATTTCATTGGTCAGAGCAAGTCGCTGGGCCACCTAGCCTCTCGGAGATGTGGGCTGACAAAAGAGGAGGGAAGGAGTCAGGGGAACTGTCTTGGGAGATTCTACCTCGGTACTGCCCAGGGCCAGCCTGTCTTTCCATCCTTGGTACTCCGTAAATGCCAAGGAGTGCTGGATGGATGAGTGAGGAGAATGATAGGGTCAGGACCTGCCAGACACTGGGAAGAGTCCATCTTTTTATTTTTACTGAAGAAACCACTCAAAAGGGTCTGTGGGCTCTACAGATGACACTCTCAGCTGGCTATGAACCTACATAATTCGTATTTTTCTCTCATTTCCTGTCCTACACAACATCTGTCACAAAGAAAACTGCCCATCATCATTTTTACTTTGACTTGATCAGTAAATAAGAATTTCCTGTTTATAAACTCTCTTCTAGATGTTAGGAAGTAAGAGAACAGGGACCAAAAGGGCATATTTAAGGGTGGTTACATGTTTCCAACTGACCGATCTGCTTCATTTCTGGCCTCAGAATTTCAAGAATGTAGCCGAGAATCTTAGGTTTACTTGTTGGTTTTCCCGTAAGTCTTGAAGGCAAAAAAACCAGCTCAATTCAAATTAAAGCATCACCAACACCTCACACTGTCAGGAACAAATCAGGGACTCAACATGTGACATTTTCACAGAATTTATAAACATACAGTGTTACAAGCATGAAGGAGTTGTGGTTCACACCTTTCTCCCCTAGGGTCCCGTCTATGAACCCACCCACTCTGCTTCTCGGGTCTTGAGTGACCTGGGATGTGACGCTCTGTCTTCTCCAGTTTGTCGTTGTCGCTCAGTGGCTCTCGTGTCTGACTCTGCGAAACCATGGGCTGCAGCACACCAGGCTCCCCTGTCCTTCACTATCTCCCAGTTTGCTCAAATTCATGTCCATTGAGTCAGTGATGCCATCCAACCATCTCATCCTCTGTTGTCCCCTCCTCTTGCCCTCAATCTTTCCCAGCATCAGGGTCTTTTCCAATGAGTCAGCTCTTCTCATCAGGTGGTCAAAATATTGCGAGCTTCAGCATCAGCCCTTCCAACGAATAATCAGGGTTGATCTCCTTTAGAATGCACTGGTTGGATCTCCTTGCAGTCCAAGGGACTCTCAAGAGTCTTCTCCAACACCACAGTTTGAAAGCATCAATTCTTCAGGGCTCAGCCTTCTTTATGGTTTGACTCTCACATGTGCACATGACTACTGGAAAAAGCTTTGATTAAATGCACCACTGTTGGCAAAGTGACCTGCAATGATGTTGGAGACCTTCTGCCCACACGCAGAGAGGCTGATATCCCCTTCTCCGGCTCCCACCAGGGTGCAGACCCAGACCCACGTGAGGCCCATCGGATGCCCTTACCTGGTGAGAAGCACCGAGTATGGAATGAGCAAACACAACAGAACTGATGGAGCAGCACCCGGCAAAGCTTCGGAAGCACCACGTGCTTGTCACGCTGCCATTGTCCTCTCTCTCCAGGCTGCCTCGGTTCCTCCCAGCTTTCCTAACCTAATCCTCCAACTTCCTGAGATCCTCCGAGCCCCCAACCTTCTTCCAGTGCATCTTCTTTCCTTATTACAGACTCAGTTTCCATTACTTGTCACCGAAGCAGTCCCACCAGAACGATTTGGCAGTAGCAGCAAGTGTTGCTAATCAGAGAAGTAGGGAAGGAAGAATAACTCTGAATGGTGATCTGCCTTACAGATGCCAGAAAAACAGCATAAGCTCTGCTAAGAGCCTGAGGTGGGGCAGGAGTGGCCTGGAAGGGCTCACTCACCAACTGCGCAGCTTGTGGTCCTCCTACAGCCCCCTCCCCACTCCAGGGGTCGCTGGGGCCCTAGCTGGTTCCAGGAAGACTGCTCCGTGACTGTTATATAAACAGACTGAAACAAAGCAGCCTGGAAGAGTGAAGGTTGTGCAGGGGCTGTTTGCAATCAGCAGAACCTTTGGGTCCTGCTCAAGACCCAGGCACTACCCAGGGGGCCCTTTCTCATGGATCCCATCACCAGAAACTTGGTTATCCGTGCAGGACTGTTTCTTCACATATCTGGGCAGAGAGCCGAAGGTACTAATTACAAAACATGCATGAATCTTCAGAACACCCTCTGAGAAAACTGAGATCAGGAGGGCGCCAGGGTTGCTCTAACGCCAAGAGGTTCAGCACCCCCGGGGCTACATGTGGCTCCAGTGTCTCTGGTCTGTTGGGGGCTTGGGGGCTTCCCAGGGGAGAGCTTAGAAGGAATTCTAGCTGCTACCCTGAGTTCTAATAATGGCAGCTATATTTATTGTGAGTAAAATTTGGTTTGAAGAATGCCATGGCTGAGAACATCTGAAAGTCTTCTATGCTTTGCTTTGGACAGATTTGGGTTTTTGGAAGAGCTCTAGTTCCAACTGTTGACGTGCTGGTGGTGGAAACACCATGGGTTTGGAGATCACACTGGTTTCAACCTGAGCAGTATGCTATGTGCTACTGATCAATCACCCTAAAGCCTGCCTCATCATCTGCTCCCCTAGGTTTGTCAGGAGAGCTGAACAACGGGACACTTGGTGTCCCAAGTGTGTCTACCAGGCTCATAAACATTGAAGTTGCTTCCTGCATAAGGTCAACACAAATACTGGACAACCAGGCCCCAGTGGCTGCCTGCTCCCTCCCTCCTTCTCAAATGAGTTCCTACTTTGGGGTATTAATTCTCTTCCACACCGTCGTGTGCATCAAAGGAAGCAGACCTCACCCAGACTCCAGGAAAGCAAACCTGGATTACTCTGTATGCATCACCAACTTCAGCCCACACTCTGCCCTCTACAGAAATATTCTGCCCAGGACTCCCCTGTGCCGGGTCAGGCTTGCTGTTTGCTGGGGAAGGTCCTCCTCGTTCTGACAGGGCCTTTACTTTGTTGGGATTCAGCCTTCCTGCAGCTTCCCGAGAAGGCAGCATGGTGGATGACATTTTTACATGTAAAAGCACCTTTATTTTACTGGTCCTTTGGTTGGGTCTGGGATGTGAGGCTGGAAATCGCTTTCCCTGGGTTTCGAGGTGCAGCTCCTCGGCGTGGAGTTGCATAACCTGAAGACGTTTCCACTCCTGGACCTTTGCACACAGGTAATGCTTTCCTGTAGAATCTCCACGTCTGATGTTCTTGAAACTGCACTGCAGGGGGCTCGCTGGTCTATGGTCATATACTTTGCTGAGCCTTTCAACCTGGAAACTCATAATTCAGTTCTGGGTGATTTTTCATAATTAAAGATGAAAGTTGCCAGCCTGTTTTCTTTTTCTGAAACTCCTTTGGCATTGAGATGCTCAGCCTCTTAAGGTGGCTCTGACCACGTGTCTCCTTTCAACCTTAATTTTTGTTCAACTTCCTGTATTATTTTTTCAACTTATTTCTTGAAATTATCCTATTGGTTTTTCATTTTATACTTTTGTCTCCAAATACACACACACACACACAACCGATCCCGTTATCTCATGCATACACTATCTTCTCTTATTCTTTGAATACATTTAAGAGATTTAGATTTTCCTTTTCCTTGTACAGACCATTTCTTTCAAGTGGATTCTTTTCTGTTTTGATATCCTACTTTCGTCTTGGAGACTCTTCAAACGGCTGGAGATCCACATTTGGTTGGTCTGCTGCTCCTGTTTAAGGATCGAGCACTAAAAACTTGTTTGAATCCCTGAGCATTTGGGTAGTCTGAGGCCAATGCGGGTTCCAGGGGGCCAGTCACCCAAGGAATCTACATCACTGTGGGTGTTTTTGCTGAATTTGGGTCTACTTGCTACAGAAGTTGCCGGTCTCCCATCTAGCATGTGCACGCATGTGTGTATAAAACAAGAATGTTATTCTCAACCACACTGACCCCCAAGGGGACGGTGTCAGGAGATGGAGCCTTTGGGGGTGATGAGGTCATGGGGGGAAGCCCTCGGGATGGGATCAGCGTCCTGGGAACAGACCTGAGCTCCCTGCTCCTTCCTCAGGTGAGGACAGTGAGAAGATGCTCTCTGTGAACCTGGAAGCAGGTGCTCAACAGGCGACACACCTGCCAGTGCCGTCCCCTCACACTCGCGGCTCCCAGAGCTGGGAAGAGTCGGAGTCTGTAGGTCACAAGCCTTCTGCTGCCGCTGCCTGAGCTCATAAAAGCACCTTTATTTTACTGGTCCTTTGGTTGGGTCTGGGATGTGAGGCTGGAAATCGCTTTCCCTGGGTTTCGAGGTGCAGCTCCTCGGCGTGGAGTTGCATAACCTGAAGACGTTTCCACTCCTGGACCTTTGCACACAGGTAATGCTCTTCCTGTAGAATCTCCACGTCTGATGTTCTTGAAACTGCACTGCAGGGGGCTCGCTGGTCTATGGTCATATACTTTGCTGAGCCTTTCAACCTGGAAACTCATAATTCAGTTCTGGGTGATTTTTCATAATTAAAGATGAAAGTTGCCAGCCTGTTTTCTTTTTCTGAAACTCCTTTGGCATTGAGATGCTCAGCCTCTTAAGGTGGCTCTGACCACGTGTCTCCTTTCAACCTTAATTTTTGTTCAACTTCCTGTATTATTTTTTCAACTTATTTCTTGAAATTATCCTATTGGTTTTTCATTTTATACTTTTGTCTCCAAATACACACACACACACACAACCGATCCCGTTATCTCATGCATACACTATCTTCTCTTATTCTTTGAATACATTTAAGAGATTTAGATTTTCCTTTTCCTTGTACAGACCATTTCTTTCAAGTGGATTCTTTTCTGTTTTGATATCCTACTTTCGTCTTGGAGACTCTTCAAACGGCTGGAGATCCACATTTGGTTGGTCTGCTGCTCCTGTTTAAGGATCGAGCACTAAAAACTTGTTTGAATCCCTGAGCATTTGGGTAGTCTGAGGCCAATGCGGGTTCCAGGGGGCCAGTCACCCAAGGAATCTACATCACTGTGGGTGTTTTTGCTGAAGTTGGGTCTACTTGCTACAGAAGTTGCCGGTCTCCCATCTAGCATGTGCACGCATGTGTGTATAAAACAAGAATGTTATTCTCAACCACACTGACCCCCAAGGGGACGGTGTCAGGAGATGGAGCCTTTGGGGGTGATGAGGTCATGGGGGGAAGCCCTCGGGATGGGATCAGCGTCCTGGGAACAGACCTGAGCTCCCTGCTCCTTCCTCAGGTGAGGACAGTGAGAAGATGCTCTCTGTGAACCTGGAAGCAGGTGCTCAACAGGCGACACACCTGCCAGTGCCGTCCCCTCACACTCGCGGCTCCCAGAGCTGGGAAGAGTCGGAGTCTGTAGGTCACAAGCCTTCTGCTGCCGCTGCCTGAGCTCGTGACAGCAATGGCCTGTGTCCACCGCGGCCCTGGCCCTGAGCTCTGTCTGGTCTCTTTCAGGAGAGCCTCCTGGTTCATCCTCAGAGACCAAAGCTCTGGATTCCACCAGGGTTGAGGACGAGATGTTGCCCAGTTTCACAGGACAGCAAGAACATGAGGATGTAACTGGCTTTTATTCAAACTCTCTGTCACTGTTCCTGCTCCACCTTGACTCCAATTCCCGTGGTCCCAGCACCATCGAGTCCTCCCCCTTGTCAGAGCTCTTGGGCCTGGAGAGCTGTCAGTCATCACACACTTCTCTGCTTCCCAACCTCCAGACTCCTGTGGCTGTCACTTTCTCCCTGTTGCCTTTGTCCGAACAGGTTTATGCCTTAAAAAAAGGCTCCTATTTGTTGTCCCTGAAGTATGGCTTCAAAGTACACACGGATGACTGGCCCATGATCACGCTTGGCTGCCTGAAGGCCCCACCCACGTCGGCCCCCGCGGCCCAGCTCCTGGCCTCTCTGAACTGACCGTGCTAACATCGCCTCTGGCTTTGCCACTTTATTCCCCACCCTTGCTGGTCCGGGCAGTGCTGGACGCTGAAGCCACTTCCACTTAAACCCCTGCCTCTCCTGAATTCAGCAGCAACTCCATCTTTGGGAACTGGCTATTCTCCTCAAAGAATGCTCTCCCTTCCTCGGCTCAAGCCTGGTGCTCCTCTGTGCTTTCCTTTCTGGACACTATGGTGGAGTGGACTCCTCGAAACCTTCATGCTGGTCTTCCTCAACGGCACTTACACACGATAACTCTAAACTGCTTCCAGTCCATGCCAGTCTGTTGACCTACAGACCCGTGTCCCCAACAGCAAACCTACTTGGGTTTCTTATAAGTACCCAAACTTGACAAGTCAAAACCAAGTCCATCAGTGTTTTTACACAAACCTCCTATACCCTGTGTTTTCTGTCCCAATGAAGGGTACCCTTACCCACACTGCAAACGAGCCAGAAACCTAGGGGTCCTGTTGGGATTCCTACCACCGGCTTACTATCCCCGGTGAAGCCCTAAGTCCTACTGATTCAACCTCTTTAATCCCGAGAGCAGAAGTTCTCACAACTCAGTGCACATCAGAATCACTTGTAGGGCTCGTTAAACATCAACATCAACCAAATGTCCCTCATCAGATGAATGGATAAAGAAGATGTGGTACATATGTACAATGGAGTATTATTCAGCCACAAAAAGGAACAAAACTGTCCATCTGCAGAGATGTGGATGGACCTAGAAGCTGTCATAAAGAATGAAGTAAGTCAGAAAGAGTAAAACAAATATCGCTCAAATGTGGAATCTAGAAAAATGGTACAGATTAATTTATTTGCAAAGTAGAAATGAAGAGACAGGTGCAAAAGAACAAACGTATGGATACCAAGTGGGGAGGAGGGGAATAGGATAAAATGGGAGATAGGGATGGACGTATATACAGTACTATGTATAAAACTGATGACTAAGCACAGGGAACTGTACTCAATACTCTATGATGATGTAAATGGAAAGGAAACCCAAAAGAGAGGGGATGCATGTATATGTATTATAACTGATTTACACTGCTGCACAGCAGAAACTAACAGCATTGTAAAGCAAAGACATTCCAATAAAAAGTAATGATAAAAAGAATACTACCTGCTGGCCTCAGTCTCACGAGTTCTGACCCAGCAGATGTGGGTGAAGAACAGAATGTGCCTTTATATCAAGGTCCCAGGGGATGTGACACTGCTCACCTGGGGGCCACACTCTGAGGGCCACTCACTGGAGGACAAGCCCACCTCACTGGACCACCTCGCCTGTGCTAGTCCAGTCCAGCAGATGTCATTTCTAGCTGAGATCATGACTCTGAGCCTCTTAACTGAGCTGACCTTCTCAAAACATCCTCCAATCTACAACTGGAATGCTCTTCCTGAAAAGAAAATCTAATGTCTTACCATTTCTCACTGACTTCTCATAATTTTTGAGCACACCACCCACACTCCTTTGTGTCCAGTGCCCTTGGTGACCTGGCCCTTCCCAAGCCTGCTCCTACTGCACACACCCCAGCCAAACACATCTCATCTCTCCAAACATTTCCTACAGGTCATACCTTTAGTAACTGCAATTTCAGTTGCTGATATTCTGTGATATTTTAAAATTTCTCTGTACCAATACTTTAGGTTGGTCAAATGCTATCAACTAGTTTTTTAAAAAAATCTAAAATCTGAAATATGCCTTGAGAATAATTACATGAAAGGACAAAGTAATGCATAATCTACAATGCACTATGATATTTTAACAATTCTATTTCAATAATAATTTTTATTTCCAATAACTTCTAAACAAATGGAATATGACATGACATAACAGAATTTGTTTTTATATGGGTAATTCTGCATTAGAACCTCTATATACACGATAAAACCAGAGAAGATGGAGATAAATCAGAAATCCTAACTTTGAAATAAAAAACTAGAACTTGCTATTAGCAGACTGCATATTCTTAAACAACTTTAAAAAGATCTCATTTAAGTTACCAGTGAGAAGGGGTTACTTAAAAATTAACCAACCAAAGAAAAAATATCTGGAACTGGCTTATAATTATTTTCATTATTCTCCCAATTTATGTGATGTAAAAACAAAAGAATCTCTACAGAAAATGTGCACAAAAACACATTCACAACTAAATGAAATCAGGGTAGCTCCATGTTTTAAAGACTAACCTTTATAAAGGATCTAAAAGATTTTCATTTCCATGTAGTGCTTAGTTTATATTTTTGAATAACACTTTTATTTTTTT